>JAQIWO010000174.1:0-18635 GCA_034695405.1 Entomobrya muscorum
ATGAAAAAGTAAGCAGAGCTGATGAAAAATTAGATGAACTGGAGCAATAATTTCTTCGTTTGTAGTTTCTACGCTTGCCAGGTCTTTCATTTCATTTATTATCGTAATGAACTATACCACTTATCACCGTAACGCTATGTACAATGTTACCAGCTTAGCCGCTTGTTCAATAACACGTCACACAGGCACTCCGCGTGGGTTGTCCCGGCCCCGGTAAATTTAAAATTTGTAATTATCAAATTAATCGTTTGGAAACTTAATTTAAAGCAATTGCATTTATTATGTTATTTAAAAAAAAGTACTCTAAAGTAATTGAATCGTCGTCTCTCAACGATTCCATTTTTACAACGGAATTCTTCGAAATATTTCAGAGATAAACTTATTAGTTATAACATCATCAATTTTCTCTGCTTCGTCTTTTTTGACAACATAGCTAATCTATTAAACCCCTCTTGCCCCATTCGAGAACAAATGGAGAGTTTGATGAGATTTTAGCTTTAAAAATGACCTTTCTCTAGAAGCAACTGAGACCGGTAGAGTTACAAAAATTCGTAAAGCTGTCCCACAGTTGGAGTACGTTGACGGACTTTCCCGTAACAATATGCTATTATTTGGCAGTTTTAGAGTTTTTACTTCATTTTAAACTGATTAGCCTCCAAATCGGTGGGAAAGTTTGGTAAAACTGGGTGACATGCTCCATCGTACTGCTTTTTTCAACTCGCTGATTCACAGTTTTTATTTCGAACCATTTTAAAGCAGCAAAAGCAGGTTAAATAAGAAATAAAAATGTGGATGTTTATTGAGTTCTTCCCTTCTTTCGTTTCTAACAAATTGCTTGGATTCAGAAAAATTAAATTACTCACAATTGTAAATAAGCAGCAGTCAGTTTGCGCCACTCCACCTATGCAGGTCCACCCCGCACTCCGAATAAATAGGTTGAGTAAAAACCATAACGTTTAACCTAATTTGGTGGTATTAATTAAATTTTTTGCCCATTTAATAAAATGATCCTCAAAAACTGCCGAAGGGAACCACAAATAGTTTTATTTAAATTAAAGAGCAAATTTTTCTTTATTATATCAAACAATAAGTCCGGAAATCCATCGTGCAAATTTTTGATAGGAGTAAAATATTTCTTATTTTACCATAAATTTATGTATTGTATTTCAAAAGTCAGCCTAAATAGGTGGAGAAAGAAAAAAACAATCAATGTTTACTCCACCAATTTAGGCGGAGTGCGCCTAAATAGGTGGACTTCTCAACCAAATTAGGCTGTGCCTAAATAGGTGGACGGGTAGGACGGTTTGGAGTGGCGCAAACTGTTTGAGGATAGTTTTCATGATTTCTACATAGACACCTGAGGCTCGGTATAAAATACGGTTATTATCGTGGATAGAAAATTCCCGGGCATTAACATATTATAGTTAGATCCTTGGACAGAACAACATTTTCCATTTTTTCAATTTACTATAAACTTTACCAGTTTTCGTCTATTTACATTAGGTGTTCTTTTGCATTGCATTAGCTGTATTGCACTAGTCGACTTTTGGTGCAGAATGGACATTTCCCCAAAATTGCTACTTTTGCCATTGAAGCATCTACAAGAATAAGCGATATGGTAGCCACAAACGGAAATTACGATTCGCACTCCTGATCAAGAAAGAAAGGGTAAATCCAGTTACAGAGGTTATCGCCACGATTATCACGAGAATCCGGGGATCTTTTTTAATGTCGTTGAGCATCACAGTCAGCAGTTGGTTATGACGCCAGATCTGAGCTCTTTGGTAAATTGAAAAATCTCCCAAATCATGGAAATAGCTGTTGAACCTTTGGAAACATCAATTCTTTTAAAACAAATTTTTTGGAAAGCCAAAAATTTATTATGCATACTTTACAAAGTATTTACCGTACATATTGATGTTATCAATTATTTTCATCGTCAGCAATGTATGGATCACAGTCATTGTCACACAAGAGATTTTCACGCCAACCAACCAGATCCAGTAATTGAACAGTAGTACCAGCACTTTAATGGACATCCTAAAGAAACTCGACAGATGTATTTCCCAAGATTTTGTGGCTTTGCAACCAGCCAAATCCCTACCAAAAAAGGTTTCCGGGGATTTTGCCAATGAAGGCTAAACACGAACCCAAGTGGGAGGAATACAATAGTAAAAATGCACGCATAGGACATGCAAATACTAAGCTTTCCTTTGAACGTCCGTTGAGAAAATAATTTTGCATTCTTGTTGTAAATTTTATTTTAAAATTTAATTAGACTATTCAGTAGATTTGCTACTTCCGTAGGATTTACTCGATTAAAATGGATGTAACAACTAAATACATTCAAAAAGGCGACTTCTAACCACGCCAGAATTTTTGCAGTGTCATCATTTCAGTTGTAATGATACCAGTTTGAAAAATGATTAGAAATTATATTCCAGTGAGTAAATAAGATTTCTGTTTTTGAACTCGTTTGGCTTTTCGGTCAATCTGCGGCCCGATTAATTTTTCAGAAGGTGGGGTATTCTGGCTCGAAATGTCCCACTCCAAATTTATAGAATGTAGTAAACAGGCAAGCTCCCTATTACTACCGCAAATATTTTTAAATTCAACCATAACTGATTTTTAAGTATTCTCTCTTAAGTGAGATGGAGATTCTGTGAATGTGGGAGTAAAAGTTTTATGCAATATCAAAAGTAATTTTTACTCAAAAATCCTGCCTGATGGACACTGCGACGAGGAGTATCTGTTTAAATATCTGTTTTGTACCAATTGGCAAGAGCAATATCTTTTAAAAGTTAGACAAACTGGTTGATTGAAAGCAATAAATGCTGCTGCGCTAAGGATTCGGAGAGCGGGTAGAAAGCTACTGGTCTGAACTTGTGCTCCTAATTCTATTCTCTAATCTTGATACATAATCGGTCTTAAAACTTAATGATGATTATAGTTTATGGTATGAAAATATAAATTTTTACTCCAATCTTGGTATTGATTTATCTCTTTTCTACTGCAACAGGTTACAATTCTGGCATAGTTACTAGGGCAAAACTTTCTGAGTTTCATAAAGTTGTTTTTGGTCAGAGGTAATTCGATCACAAGTGTAAGGACGTAAGGAGACCACCGTTTCTGTCTTAACACATAACCTTTATTTATAGCAACAATTAATGGCGAATTTTGCAAAGTAAATTTAATTTAAAAAGAGAAAGGCGAATAAAATTTCTCGATTATTTTCAAAGATAATTTCTATAGTTTGGTAATTACTAGCCCGGTTTTCAAAATGTACAAAACATTAACATAGTAAACCATTTAGTATAATTTTCGATAACATGTTGAAAGATTTAAACGCGCAGGAGCTTCCATAACTCTAAAATATTTTATGTGAAAAGTAAATTCATATAAGTTATATCAATAATAGGCATAGTATATTTAAATTGCTGTTAGGTTACTTTACAATTTGAAAGCAAAAACATGTATGCTTCTCAATAACCTCTGATATCCAAACAATATAATTTGGCCGAAAATTATACTGTCTTGACACAGTAATAATCACATATAAATTTAAGTGTCTTTTAAACTCCACAGCCACCAGTTATTAATTACAAAACGTGAATCTTCGAAGCGCACATGTAAAATTTTAATTAATGGCTTAAACACAAGAGTATGCTGACTCCACTTTTTTACGTCAAATTTCCCATTTCAAGGTTTGTAGATAAATATCGCCGCCATATGCGGGACCAAATTTTCTCACAGCGATAAGTATTTAATATAATTATTAGATAAACTTATGATGAGCTGTGTCTTTAAAATGTGGAGCGAATAACGGATGTAGAATATAGTTACTTTATTATTGTTTATTTGTTTCAAAGCAATTCGAGGTAAATGATTCATGCCTCGTGTGGCATTCCTTATTCGCCTTCTTCCTGAACTAATTGCAAGCTAGAAACTATCAGATTTATTACAGTTGCTGGTTAGTTACCAGTGAAGAGACAAATCTACTTCGTGTATTTTAAGGATACTATCAGTGAATTACCCTATACATGAATAATGATGGAAAACGCATTGGTAGTAGAATTAAAGAATATGTGGGCATGTGAGCATGGATTATGAATATATAACAATTAAACAATCGGTATGAAAAAGCGGCTGGATTAATAAAAAAAATTATATAATAAGAATACATAAAATTAACTAACAAATTATAAGCCATTTTCTTCAAATAATTAAAGACAAAATTAAAAATATATTAAATGCTCCCAAATATTGAATATTTTATTTTAAAAGTGACATTATTAAGCTTAGCTTTAAAAAATAATATTCGTAAGAATAACTTTTTTATTACTCATTCATTTACATTTATTTCTGCTCTGACGGCTGTGTCCAATTCATCATATAGATTTTGCCAGTTACGAAGCTACAAGCCCATATTTGGGAACGGGAGTTCTTTGGGCGTTCAATCATTGTTGATTCGTGGATTTATCGATCGATATTGGATTTGGTAATCTAAATCTATCATTGTTAAAAATGTTTTTGTGTGGAAGTTAATATTTCAGTAATAACTGAGCATCATGATTCCTTTAAATATGAGAAAATTTAATGTATTGTTGACTGTAGTCTCAATAATTTTAGTAAGCAGTTTTATAACAATTAGTAAGCCTTAGTATACATTTTTAATTAGCCTACTAATAAATATGATCTAATTTAGCAGATCAATTACTTCTAAGGTGTATCAAGAAGCAGGATATTAATCCCAAGCGAAATTGAGAAGTGCATTACATTTAATGGTGTTAGCTCATCCACAAAGTTTTCCGAGCTAATCATGATTTTTAGTGGGCTACAAGATCGATAGAAAGTTTTCTCCCATTTCTGTTCTCGTCTAGTAGTCCCAGGTGTCCTCTTGCATTTCATCATTTGTAAAATATTCTTCGACTTTACATTTACAGCCGCCATTTCACCCAGAAGGGCAATTGTCAGCAGTATTTCATCCATCAGAATCATTGATACAGTTGCAATAAATCCAAAATTCACCACATCACTTTTGACGATGTATGGAATAGTAAATGCGGCAACTGCTGTAACACCTAAAAAGATGCCCATTATCAGGCCTCCATTTTGGATTTCATTAAGCATTCCAGTTAGCAGTTGATTATGTCTCCACATTAATGCCCTCTGGTAAATGGACGATTTTTCCAGCTTGTCACATTGGCTTTTGAACCTTTCATGATGAAAAAACATGGCTCCTTTTTAAATTTAGTAATTGATTAGAATGGAAATCTAAAAAAATTAAAAACTCGACTTACATAGTAAGATTATCAACTAGTATCAGAGCTGACAATGTGTGAACTACGGCAATACTGAATGTACTTGATTGAAAACCGATTGACCAGATCCAAACGTTGAAGACAAGAACGAACAACTTTGTCGCCAATCCAAGTTTGCTATTTAGGTCGATGGAATATGAGCCATTTGTTTGTACTGGAATGAGCCAGTATCCAGCCAAGGAGGGTTTCCATGGATGATACCAGTGAAGACCAAACACCAACCCAAGCGGTAGAAACGTAACTGTAATAATACATGCGTATACCACGCAAATATTTAATTTTTGCAGAAATGGTCGATCTGAAAAACATTTGAGCTTCTTTCCATATGCTTCATCAAACTTGATTAAGCTGTTGAGAAAGGTCGACACATCCGAAAGCTTTATTCGTGTGATATGGGAGTAGATATTCAGCGAGTTTAAGATTGACACTGCCAGCCAACCAAGTGTTTGGGCAGTATTGTCATTCGTAGTGTTAGTAGTAAATACATGATTTTGAATAATCAGAAGAACCAGAGTTCCAGACACAAAGTAGGACTTGGTTTTTAGCTTCCATTTGGTTTTGGCAGTATTTCGGGGCAGTAGACGTTTATTTGAATTGGCCGTAGGCTTGCCGCTACTGTGCCATTCCAAACCGATGGAGTTGAGAAGCCACTCAAGTTTTTTGTTCCCAGCATAAATATTTAGAAATTCAACCATCACTGCTTCCTTAAAATTGGTGATTAAAGCTCACTTTGGAGCGCTTTTAGAATTTTTATTAGTGATTGCTGGAATGGATTTGGCTTAACTAAAAACATAATATGAAAAAACATCCCACTCCCCCACTGCCATGCCTGTGTTGCTTGCATAAGCTATTTACATTCCAGCTGATATTTTGTGGCGCATGTTGGTTTTGTACATTTGTATTTAAACTTTTCTAGTGAGACTATAAAAGACAGACAGACGATAATTTTTTTCAAAATCAGTCCGCGTGTTTTTATGTTTAATTAGAGCATAAGCAAAGTTTTATATCTGTTAACTTTAATAAAATATTTTAGGTAAATGTATGCACACGTGGAATTGCAAATGACAACAGAGTTGCCAAAATACCGTTAAACTACGTCAATCAATGCCAACGTTCAGTATTGCTACGAAACCTCTTTTGTAGCATAAATAAATATTGCAGAAACTCAACCCTCCCACTGTAAACTAAAATGCTTAAATGGTTTCAGATAGTCCTACAATGGTTTGTATAAAATATCTTTTCAGAGACAAGCCAGATTATATTATGTCAACATATTCCATACTTAAAAACACAGTTATAAAACACACACAGGTTAAAATTAGATATCGGCCAACATTTACAAGTTCATCTTTGACGAATATGCTAGTATCGTCAATTGTAACGAGGAAAAAACATTAAATTCGATTTGACAAGCTAAGCCAGTGCACTTTCACGATTAACATTGCAACTACTACAAAAAGGGTTGTTGATATTTCTTGGTTTGCTTTGTTTAATAAAAGGATTAATGAAAATAAATTATGATTAGAATTGTAAGATTCAAATTTGTTAAAAAGCCCATATGACTTTGTTATCTATTATTTCAGACTCTTCATATACTACCTCAACTTCTTCAAGCAACACATCTACTTCGTCAAATAGTGCCATGTCGAATTCGTCAAAGAAATTCAGAGTTTCGAGGTATACGCCCTCGTCAAAATGGGTAAATCAACATGGACACGATAATAAGGGGTTGAATGTTTCAAAAAATATTTAAAAGAAATGTCAGTATTGTGTCAAACTAAAACCTGCAAAATCATTGCATTAAATATGGAGTTATATCAGACTTCTTCCTGAGAAAACCTTTTTCATGTATATTACCAAAAAGATGTTTACTTTTTTAATATTAATATTGTATTTGTGTACAAGTTAAGTAATAACTACTTAAAATTAAAACAGCACTACGTAAAACGGTGCTAGTCTGAGTAAAAAAACGTGAAAGAGCTTTTACGTATTGTAAATTAGTGAAAACGACAAGCAACTGGATATTATCGGTCTGTATTCACAATGGACAATGACTCAGCACGGTGTGGGTAGTCATAAATTAAGTTAAATTTTATTCCTTTATTGCAAACTCCAATAAATATTACAAGTTTTAAACATGACATAAATGCTATAGCATTTCATATAAAAATTGAATGTGGATTTTCCCCATCATATGCAACCTGCAACCGAACATGCTCAGACAAAATTTGTGAAGTAAAAAACCGAAATACACGTTGATATTTTGGTTGGCTTGATTTCACGAAGTATATTTATTGGTTTGACTGGTTGTAAATATGCAAATTTTTTCTATTGTTTTTTACAATGTTATCTCGACCGACATCATAATTATTTGCATATTTTTGTTGTTTGATTTCAGCAGCGCGTACATTTATCCAATGATGCCGGGTCCTAGTTCACCTTTTTTAGGAATGCACTTTTCAATAGATGAGACCATGCTTCACCATCCAAACAGATGTGTGGAATAGGATTTACTGACATTTGATTGTCCTTTAAAAATCCATTTGGCTCATTGGGAGGAATAATCTCGTTACCTATAGTAGACTGCACTCGGATTGAACAGTTTGTGAATGAAAAACGCTTATTGACCCAATACTTAGTCAATTGTGATTTTTGATACCATATATTTGAACATTTTAAAAATTTTGAAGATAAATCAACGTATTACTTACCAGAACACTCATCATGACGATCATGGCAAGAAGAAATAAATGTTTAAATAACTTTTTTGGCATGGTATAACTAACTTCAACTTCCGCTGATTACGGATGATAATTCGTTTTAAAAACCGGTTACGAGCTAACAAAAGCAGAAAATAAGATACAGACATAACCCTTTTTCGTGCGATTTAAATATAATCTAAGCCTTGAAATTATAAGACAGAAACCCATAATATAATACTAAAATACAAAACAACAAATGAAAACTTTTTTTATTACCCGAAAACTTGTCACAAAAAGCTACTCCAACCTTGCCTCGACAACATTCGTTCCAGCCAAGAACCAAAAAAGTAATATTTATTTGGACTTTACTGTATGAAACAGCTCACGTTTTAGTTACAGCGACTGTTACGTTTGACTGGCTCCAACATAACTTGGTATCAACTCAATGTCAAAAATGAAATTGAAATTTGGGATGGTAAAATTATATAATCATATTTAATCATTTTGATTTTTTGCAGATGGTGGATTCAGGGAAAGAGTTTACATAGAAAAACCTGATTTTATATGTGACTACACCCAAGCTCCTTTCATATTAACACCTGTTATGACTTAATGATCATGATGATGCAAATCAGCAGATGCTTCATGCTTCTATAGTGAACGAATAAACTTTCTTATAAATATTAATACATTTTACGGCTTAAGTGTCATCTGATACAATGTTATAGTACATGTGTGTTAACAACATGATTTATATTTAAGAACACAGCTAAACAACACACAGGTTGGGAAATTTAGCATATCGTCAGCTAACCTCCAAAATGGCTATCAACTTAAGCTTCCAACAAAAAAATGTGCTATCGACAAAGGCTTCCAACAAGCAAAAGATCTATCGACAAAAGCTTCCAACAAACAAATGGGACATTGCAAAAAGTTCTGGACAAGCAAAGAGAACATTGCAAAGTTCCAAAGGTGGGCCAAAAGGTGCATGCACAAATGCAAAAACGCCAAAATTTATGTATGCGTAAAAATGTGTGAAGAAAAACTATGATAAAATATGCATTGGTTTAAGAATTTTGGTATTTAGCAGTTCAATAAATCAATTCAATAAGCAATTCTTAGTTAGTCGATGTTGCGTACACACTATTGATATTCTCTGAAGTACAAGGCTGTGAATTATTTAAAGGGTTTATGTCTAGAGTTTACTAAATGATATAAAAGTACACAGATACATTTGAAGAATCTTTATGAACAAAAAAGCCGAAATCTGCCAAATTATATCGTATATCCATTAATCAACAGCATTATTTTTATTTGATGCAGTTAATTTATTCAAGGTTTAAAGCCTTACACAAAATTGCTCAGCTTTCCATAAAATCTTTAGAAACTTCGTCCGAATTTAAACGGTTTAAGGCCATAGCTGATACTATGGGATACCGATAGTTAGAGTTAGGACAATTTTTTGTAGGACACAAATATAAAATAATAAAATCCCCCACTTCAACTTCCTCGTGACCTTTAACCTTTATCACCCAGGGATTCCCACGTAATTTTGAAGAAGTGTGTATCGCAAATCTAATAATAAGTGTCATTCCGGTCTTAACAGGAACATACGACTGAATGTCAAACACGGGGACAACCTCTATTCCTTGAAGACCAACGGAAACTAACCGCCATCCTTTTTGTGTTTCCTGCCAAACGTCAGCCAATTTAATTACGGCCTCCCAGTGTCCATAGAGATTGAACTCATTGGGTCTTTGTATTCGATGTCCCAAGCAGCGGCCATTGCTACTATAATAATCTGCCCAGTATCCTGTACTGTATATATGATCGTCGCCTTCCGTTATACCGTAGCCATTGTAGGACACAAAGTATTCGTGTTTTTCCGATACGTACCACTGTGATACTTCATATGTGCCATCTTTCAAATATCGTAATCCAAGGCTGTCAAATTCGGTACCGCCATTAAAATTAATACCAAGGGAGAAATTAGAGATACATTGACCTCCACATAAAAGATTAAGTTCATTAGTTCTCTTTAGCAGTTCTAGCTTTAAAAAATATTTTACAGAATAATAATTGATGTGTGTACCGATTCCAGTTGTGCTTTCACACACGTCTCCATTGGCCACATAATAGCTATCCTTGCGAATACAGTCAGTATGCGTGAGATTTCTGCATTCTGAAATTAACATAAACAACCATATTAAAAGATTTTTTAAAATAATAATATTAAACAGGCTACAGGTCAAAGCCATGTACTGTATCAACAAAAAAAACAAAAGTTCTACCTCTTATTGTTTTTCCACATCTGAAGTCCTTAAAATTGTAAATACATCCTGAACTTAAGCATGCACATGGGTTATAGCATTGTTTATAGCATTCCTCGGTGCAAGAGACTGAAACATGATTAGACTTTAATATAAAAGCTAACACCAATAGACTGATAGTCTAACTGAGAAACAATCAAATGAAACTAATCGTAAATCATTGTTTGCTTTATTTTTTTGTCCTGAAAGACATATCACTTACCTTCGGAGGAGGTACACCTACGATCATGGCAGCTAAAGTGACATCCTGCTTTTCGACAGTTTTCGGCTGAGTCGTCGTACTGAGCACATTGATCCGGCGTCTGTCGAAAAAATCGGCTGACTTGTAGGGAACCTATTAAATGAATACAGTAAAACCATTATTGCTATTTGTAAGAGTACATAAATAAGTTGACATACATATCGAATGAGAAGAAGCTGAAGAAACAGCAGTAATATGTTAACCCGTTTCAACATGTTCTATGTAGGTAAAACCTAGAAGTTAAATATGCTACTACTTTTTGAATTCTTAGTGTATGGTGTGTGGGTGGGCCGTAGAATTGTCTTAAATAGATGTTACAAGCTATTTCTATTTTATTAAATAAAAAGCCAGGCTGAATGAAAACCCATTCAAAGGGGAGACAATGCGTATAAAACTATTTTATTTTGACGGCTCGATTGTTCTCGTTAATTTTATTGTCCTTAAAAATATGAAAGTATTTCTAGAAAGTTCAAACTTCACTGTCATCACTTCTGAAAGTGAGTTTTAAAATTCACACTTTTGGCCCGTTAGCCCATGGAGCATGCAGGCCTAATTTAATATTTAAAGTTGAAAGTGGATGGAATCTCTAATAGTGATGGGCATTATGGGAAATTGCATTCACCTAATAAAAGTGTACTAAATATGTATACGCAAAAGAAATGTTTACAAAAATTTTAAAAGTTTTAATTTTTTATTAAGGCTGTTTAAATGTAAACGTATTGCCTAAACATTAATCTTGATCTTACTGCCTAAATATTCTTATTGGTTTCCCTTTCATATTTCGATTATGTACAGCTGAAACCCACTCCCCCTAAAATAAATTATAATTTGCTACAGTAAATTTAACTTCGGAAAAAAACCAACTAATGCATTGAAAAAATTCATTTAACTGCCTTATTCAAGTTATTCATCATATGGGGCACAATCATCCTTTCTAAAAAAATATTAGAGTTTTTGGGAAACCAATGAATGAATATAATAAAATCTATTTATGTATCATTTAAAAAAGTAAATATGGTTACGTACTAACAGTTTTCTCCGGGTAATAAAGCAGTAGGAGCTGGAAAACCACTAGTAATTTAACCAGTTTTTCCATGATCTACCTAAGAACCCAAGTAAAGCGGTTTTTGTAACAATTTGTGAGTAGTTCTTTGAATTCTAAATTTATAATGTAAAGGTTTCAATATATTTGTGATTTAGTTTTTAATTTTAAAATGATTTTGAAATGGCAGTTTTGTCTTAAATAGATGTTGCAAGCTGCTTCTATTTTTAGTCATAACTTTCTAAAGCGTATGAAAACCTATTCAAAATTGAGACAATGGCATAAAATTATTTATTTTAATGGCTAAATTGTCATCATTAACATTTAAATATATTGTTTCTTAAAAAGTGAAGAGTTTTTTATGAAGTTTAAAGGTCACTGTGCATCAAGATTCTTGCCGTTCGATTATCTGAGAATGGCAGATACAATGGATCAAAGCCTAAAAGAAATCTCGACTTTCCTATATCTAAATTACCGAAAAGAGTTTTTTGAAATTAAATTAAAATGGCTCTTTCCCAACCAGTCACAAGATAATCATGAAAATTTTAAAGTAGGGTATACACTGCAGTGAGTACTTACGTATATAAAATAGCCGCATGAAGTTTGCCACACTTTAAAATCTTAATATTACATACTTGTAAACATTATATTATTTTTGCTTTGAATTTTTATTTACATTACACTGTACATAGCCATCCAATGAATATAAATATAATTTAACATTTATGCTTGTGAAATAACCTTTTTTTAAATATGATATATATGAAATTACGCAAACAGTACATTAAGTGAATACAAGCTTTATTAAGTTCTAAATATTTAGTTGTTTCAACCCTGTAGGGTTTAGTAAATCTTAGCTTTTTTGTTTATCTCGTAGGAAAAAATGAGTAATGGGGAAAATGCAAAAAATAGAAAAACGTAATTAACACGAATTTATTTCTCTCACATTGTCCCATTTTTGATTTACGACTACCTACAAACGGTAAATCGGTATTTATCCTTTCTTTGCCACTTTTTGTCGGTATTTACAATTTCTATTCAAATGCTAGTTTGCCTCAGCATTTAAATTAAAGTAAATTTTACTTTTAAAGAGAAGGTTAATCAGAAAAAGTTCGCCTTTTTTTGTTTATAGCGGTTCCAGCTTCTATTATGTCCTGTGATTTATGTACATTGACCGATATCTTATGCAATACACACTGTCATAAACACACTTTGAAGTAGTAAAGTAGGTTTATAGCCTTAGCCAACACTTGGTTATAACAAATAATGTAGCACAAGTGGAAATTTAAAAGCTTCTAAGCAATTATTTGCACCTATATAATCATGTATATTATACATTGTAAAAACCTTTGAAGAATTTTACAATGAAACAGAAGTCCAGCTTCCTTATTATTTGAAGGGAGTACACTATTTAAATACGCAGCCTTACAATACCCCAAAAAACTTTGAAAACCAAAACAAAACCCAATTTTTTAAATTAATTGCATTGGATTTTTTTTGCGTGGAAAAACTTCATGATTACTTAGTAATATGGTGCAAAAAGTTGAAAACTAATTAAAGGAATATTCTTTATGGATTCTCGATAGCTTGATATCAAATCGCTTCAGAATGAATTCCTTATTGATGGAAACATTTTGAAATAACTAAAAACTCTTATTTTTTTAAATTGAAATTTGTTTTGTTTCTAAATTTCATTTAACGTTTTTAATTAGCCGATATAACTAGTTTATTTTTTGAAAACTTACATTTGCTCTAATCTGGTTAGGAGTCCATTTACGTAAGTCAATAATTATTTGTTTAAATACATTAAAGCGGCTCACTCAAACGTTGAGTGTCGTTGATCTGGTACATCAATATATTAATGCTATTATCCCGCATCAAAGATAAGAATTTTTTTAGCGCAGCATATAAACATGAGAACATGACAAAATATTGCATTTAAAAGAATATCTTTGGTAATTGTGTTTTCCTATAAAAATTAGGGAATTGAGTGTTTTTGTCGGGACTATATAGAAAGCTAAATATGAACCAGATATCACAACACGTATTTAGGTATCATGCATCTAATGTATCAAAAACGAATACAAACGATCAGTCCACGATTCTTATTTATTGTGGCACCCGGGGTGGCGTTATTTTTATTGATGTTTTCGTAGTAAGACTAAAGATGGGTATCAATACTAGACATGTACGAAAGGTGGTAAGATTTTGTCAATACCGTAGCGTGACAGTAGCGTTTGCCAATATAACCTAGATGGTGATAATGGTGGCTCTATTATATGCTGAAACCAACTAATTTACCAACTCTTCTAAATAATATATAGATATTAATATTCATAGTTGTAATTTCGGTTTTGATCATGAATGCATAATTGTGTAAACAAAGAAAGAAGATAAAATATGAAAACAGCGTTAGTTGTAAACGATTATTATATTTGAACAGGTAGTACAGACCTGACTCACTAAAAGCACGAATAGCCGAGAGAAAGCAGCAGCAGCAACGAGAAGGAGCTCTGATAGTATTTTGAATATAATTTATTATGACAGAATATACAGTAATAAAATACAGTAACTTGATATATTTTAATTGTTATTTCGTGTTAAATGTAAGTAATAAATTTACTGTACCCCATTCCAATTTAATTGTACTACATTGAGTTTTCATCAAACGCTTTTACCAAACAGACCTTTCTTTCAAAGCTTAAAAATCTAATGACTTTCTTTACCAACAATTTCTGAAACATTCTGCATACACTTAAAACAAATATTTCCCCAGTTTTTACCTTATGCCAAAATAAACTCAGTTTTGCATGTACAAAGAGTTCTGCCAGTAAGGCCGCAATGCAAAAAACAAAGCCAATCGGAAGTGTCAAGAAAACCACGACAATACGTCCCTCCAAATTTGACGCTTTAAATCCCCGAAAGTCTGGAAAATCTCTCATCAAACCGCGCTCTTTGTAAAAACCCAACCAGTATTTATCCAAATCGACAGAAGCTAGACCAGAAGTATAGAGCCCTGTCATTCTACTGACAAATTTAGATGGCACCCAACCCTCCCAATAAAAGCCAGCCGGTCGGCCCGCTAATACTTTACTGGAAAATGAAAAGAAACCGCGGAACTCACCGCGTTGCTCAAAATTCTGTCTAATTTTGATTTCTTGAATCGTGTCATCAGTATCGATATAAGCAACATTCTGATTTTCTGAACAAAGCAGATTGTAAAGTTCAGAGGTCTTGGTATTGCTAAAGTCTATTAATTCCTTAGGATACATGCTGGTATGTTCAAGTAAATAGCGTTCCCACATAGAAATATTGTACGTGGATGTGCAACCTACACCATAAGATTCGAGTTCATGCTCAATCGCAATCTCCCCCAACCTCTGAAGTAGGACTGACTCAAACTGATACCAATGCTGGTTTTTAAACCTATCAATGGTTCTATTTCTGACACAGTGAATTCCCTTTTGGGCAAAATAGTCTGCACTATTTTGTCTGTGTTTCTCAGTATTAATCCGTGTACTTGTTGAGTACTCTGGTCTTGTATAAATTGTAAACTTGTTTTCCACGAGTTGCTCAAATGTCGAATGTGGAACAGGTGAATATGGACTACTTATATCGGTAAAGTTTTGTCCTCGATACGCGTTGCTTAGCACCACTCCCATAAGCAACATGCAGCAGGCTACCCAACGCAAATGAGCTTGCTCTGGCCTGAAGACGCTCATGTATTCTCTCTCCAGCAGATTCTGAAGGCACAAATTAGAGTAATGAGCAAAACGTCTTAGAATTTTCAAAATATTCGGCTTATCCTGTTGGAGCCTTATAATTCCCAAGGCAGCCTCATCCATGCCAACGAGAATAAGAGGAATAACTACCAACATGCATATGAGAATGGTGCACCATGACTCAATGTTGTAAGACGAGACTAATTTCTGGAGTGAAAATTCTTCAAATAAATACCCGCATGCAAGAAACGACACATCAAGCGTATACATCGTATAAGGGTATGTGGAAAATACTGTGCCAAAACCCAATTTTGGATAACTAATTAAATCCAAGCCGTACGGAGAGCAGCCACATTGTGTCGTCTGTTGAATTCGACAATACTCAGATATTGAGTTCGAATAGCCTTTCACGTGAAATTGATAAGTGGCGTTCTCAACCACTAAAGAAATTAGCACTTGGGCATAACTAGCCTGTCGATCAAGCAATATCGATTCTCCAAAAAGGTAGAGATCCATATCAACTTCTTTCTTCCTTGAATGGTCAGTATGGAATCTTCCGGTGAGGAAATGAGAATTGAGTCCCTGAAGTTTCCAAATGATATTTTCCGTGATTGTGTTTAATTGAGTTATGTGGGTTTGAAGTCGGTCCATGTCGTGCAAATGGGTTTTGTCAATGTTTAACGACTGAAATGGGATACAAGGGTTACAATGATGACAGAATAGATTTACCGATACAATTTCGTTTTGGTTCGTAATCCAATGCAGAAGCTCCCAACCTGAAGAGGAGACAGCCTGCATCACTCTACTGTACGCAAGCCCGTTGATCCAACCTTGAGTCCCGGAAAAATCCTTGGGAGCAACCAGAATATCAAAGGTGGGTCGATTTTCCATCACTAAATGAAACCATGTTTTGTGTATTCTCCCCAATGTCGATGGTGGTTTTCTCCAGAATTCCACCGAAGCGGCAGACACGGTGAATATCAAATTGTTGAGCAATGTCCCGTAAAATAGGGAATGAGAGGGCTCCGGAGGGTTTAAATAAAGATGAACTTCGCATAACCAGAGCTTATTTTTCGCGACTGTCTTTTGATAAGATGACAAATCGTCATATGCTGCAGAATACCAATCGTGGATTGTGTAGTTTCCGAAGGGAATCTTTTTTAGAATGGATTTTTCAATTGGCAGCATGAAGCGTAATGCTTCTGTATATCCTCGGTTTCCAAATGTAACCGATGCGATGTCAAAACGAGTAAGAACTATCGGAATTTCAAGTCGGTTTGAACTTGATGACTGAACAATGTCGACTCCATTAAAGTTTATGATATGCACCAAACAGGACGAAAAAAGGAACAAATTTTCATACAATTTATTGGGAGCCGTATCATATTGTCGATCCTGATAGAAATACTGTGACCGGTAGAATGAACTGGTCATACTAGTCTCTGCAAGAGATTGTACTCCGGGAACTTTAAACATTGCAAATAGTAAGAAATATGAAAACGGAAACGCCATTTTGTCGGAGTTAGTTTTGCAAATAGACCTTACAAACCGTCTTGAAAATATTTAAATGACTTTGATTTTAACAGCTGTATAGGGTCTGATTATTGTTAAAAGCCCTACGGCACCTATCTTTACATGATTTATTACATGAGAGCTTTTTAAACTATTTATCTAGTTCAAGAGATTTGTCTTTGCTTGTTTGCTTTTATAAAAACAAAACTGACCTGCTGGGTCTGAATTAAAAAATTGTAATTAGTGGATTAAGTAGCGGTTAGTACACGTATTTAGAGAAGTCTTCAGGTTACATAGCCAGAATTAAGACGCTTATTAAAAATACAGCTGATAAACTACTTTCCATTACTTGATAAAAGACAGATTTGAGTAAATTGTATATGGAAACGTAAGGATAGATTTCTACTTCCAATGATTTTTTTTACAAACTGTACCTTTTTCGACTGTCAGCTTTACCTATACTGGACAACCACGCAAAACTATTTCCAAAGTATTGTGCTTATGAATATTTTATAACCCTGTTCATAAAACAGATGACCAAGCATGGAGCTGTCTCAAAAACTAGAATACTTATCCTGCCCACGCACTTAATTATGCAAAGGTAAAATGGGCTTTATCATTCCATTAGCTTATTAATTTAAGTACTTATTTTTTTCATTTGTAAATTTTACTCCAGATTTATTAAATTGTGGTTAAATGTTAATATTACAAACAAACTTTGTGATTAAATATAAAGCAATTGTTGAATTATTTTAAGTAGAGAATAGTTATAATTATAAGTGTAAATTATGACCGAAAATTAATCAACTCCATTACAATATTTTGGATTTATTATACTACGTAAATAGAAGGAATGAATGAACTGTTCATTCCAATTTAATAGTACTAACGAAGCACTATATTAAAAGTATAAACATTTCTAAGGGTCAAATAAAAAGTAGAGCGCATATTTAAATTCCAGAAAATTTATATCGAAAGAATTTCCATTTTTAACTACAGAAGTACAATAATTAGTTTAGCTGAACTGGCACATCTATATTTAGCACAACTCTTTTAGTCCGTATAGAGCCATACAAGACGGTCAATCCTAACATTTTCCCCTTGTTTTTAAAGCTTAATTACTAAGTATTTAAGTAATGCAGTGAAAAAATTACTCAAATAGATATATGGGTTAGTTGCAAGTAAAATTATGTCTCAGTAATTACTATATTAGCCAACCTTTAAAATTCTTAGAAATGAATACGGTTTATTTAGAGTAATTATTTTAACTATATAAGTATGATTGCATAGTTCATATTAAGCATTAAACTATTTACAAACTAGGTAACTCAAGAAGCAAAATATTAACTCCAAGAGATATTGAAAATTGCATGATAGTTTATGGGGTTAATTTATCGACAAAGTTTCCCGTACTTATCATAATTTTAGGAGGACAACAAAATCTGTGAAATCTGTCCTCCCATTTTTGTTCCCGTCTAGTATTCTTATATGTTACGTTTCTTCGCATGAAATGCAGAGCATTAGACGATTTTTCATGTACAGTTGACATTCCTCCTACGAGTGCAATCGAAACCAATAATTCATCAACGAGGATAATTGATATGGTAGCGATGAACACAAAATTTAGATTTGAGCTTTTGACGAGTGCGGGCAGCGTCAGAGCCGTAACAGAAGTTATTGCAACGATAATGACCATCATCAAAGGTCCTTTTTGAATATCATTCACAATGACAGCAAGCAGTTGATTGTGCCTCCAAGCAAGTCC
>JAQIWO010000175.1:0-18630 GCA_034695405.1 Entomobrya muscorum
GTGTTTTCGGTAGTGAAAAGGAAAATTTTTATGTAAAATAAATAATTTGGTAATAATATTTTATTTTATTTAACTTGCTCCTCTAAGCATTTTGCATGGATTTATATTATTCCACAACAATTACCTAAGTATAATTTAAAGTTACAAGCCTCAAAAGACGTGGCTAGATTTGCTAAATTATTGATTTGAGAAGAAGATTTAACTTTCGGAACTTTAGTTGGGAAAAAATGATTTTTTTTGGAGAGTTGCGCATTGAGAACCTTTTTTTTTCAGCGGACACACCCTCTGGAATCCTTCTCTCGAGCTGGATTGGATTGGGGTATTGATGTGAAGTACTTTCGTTTTTGACTTGTTTGGGGCAATATGATAGATAACCCGTTTAAAAAAAGACAATAAACTCTAAAATTATTTTTAAAGGTATAAAAAGTTGGAAGCAAACTCTTTTAGTTTTGATTTAAAACATGTACATACATCGTAATTTCAATCGTAATTGAATGCCATTAAAAACATTAAAAATTATATATATATATTTTATTATTGTTCCTGCATGTATATATGTAATTATTTAACTGCTGAGGGAAAAGCCGTTACAAAAATGTATGAAGGTGTCGCCAGAGTTTCATTGTAAACACTGCCCTGTAACTTGGTCTTTGGGTTTTACGAAAATTTGTAATTTATTTCCCAAAAGTAGTTCAAGATGTACGCTCAAAAACCAAAAATAATGGTTAATGTATTTCTAGAAGACCCGTCAACTCTTACATTCGATAGTAGACCTCCCGGAGGTCCTGGAGGCCCAGGTGGTCCAGGAACACCTGGTGTACCGGGGAGTCCTGGAGGACCCGGTGGACCGGGCGGTCCTGGAGGCCCTGGTGGTCCGGGTGGAGGTGGTGGTTCCGGCCCTGAGGGAGCTGGTGGTGGAGGCGGTGCCTCCGGCCCTGCTGCTGCTGTTCCAGGAGCAGCCGGACTTCCAGGAGCTCCCGGAGGACCAGGAGGTCCCGGTGGTCCAGGAGGACCCGGAGGTCCGGGTGCTGCTCCTGGTCCCGGTGGACCAGGCGGGCCTGGAGGACCGGGTGGTCCTGGCTGGGCTGGTGCTTGTGTTGTTGGTGGTCTGTATTGTCCCCCGTCATGATTTCCACCACCGCCGTGATGCCCTCCTCCATGATGCCCACCTCCGTGATTTCCTCCACCGTGGCCATGCCCCCCTCCTCGATCTCCGCTTCCATTCCCATGACCTGGCCTGTAACCTTGTTCATGGTCCAGCAGATCACTCGGAGTTACAAAGGCTGCATTGCCGCTCCCTTGCGTCGTCGGTTCGACATTATTAGGCGTCTCTGTCGTTTCCACATGATCCCAACTGTCTGCTGATGAGCTTAATGATGGAGGATTCGAACTGGCTTCTGTGGAAATCTCCTTCGAGGATCCTTCCAGTCTCCTTCCATGAACATTTGCAATAAATAAATTCACAATAAAAAAGACAAAATAGAGGATTGAAGTAAAGTTTCCACAAACTAAGCTTCTTGGAGCCATTTTTTCTATCACCACTTTACATGGTAACGAAATAAACTCAGAAAAATTATTGATTGAAAAATCGAGAACTACCTCAGCTTTTAAATACTTGCACTTCCTCAGGTAAAAATGATAAAATTATTATGAATTTATGAGATTTTTATGATAATTTCGCAATGTTTTATCGCAAATGGGAAACGAGAACACGGGATCCCCTCTGCTGTTAACATGCATAATGTTGAATGCTAATAATGTCAGGTCGACGTCTACAGTTGCAGTTCCGCCCAATGACAATTTTGTGTCATAAATATGTGTTGCAGAACAACAAAGGCTGGTTGTTCATGTAAATACCTAGAGATGTAGTTAATGGCTAATTAGGGATGTTTAATAGTATAGTTAATTATTGATGTAGAAAAAAGAGTTTATTACGTTGTAACGATTTTTGGCACTTAGTTCAAAAGCCAAAGCCAGACTCAGCCTTGTGGCTATACAGCACAGCTTGCTAGATAACACGCCACAGGTGTCGCATTCAATTTACCTCGGAGAGTACATTCTAATAATTAGTTAGGCATTCATATTTAATTATTAATTATCACTGGAGGATAGCGTCTTCAATTTACAGTATCTGTTGACATGAACGGTCATGCACTCCTTCGAAGGGAAACCCTTGAGACAGTACGGAAAACTGAAGACCTCCCCACTCTCGTTGTGGTTGATTCTCAGATGTCTCTTCTTGAGACCCTGCTTACTCATGTAAAGTCTTCCACATTTTGGGCACTTGTGGCTACCGCCCTCCTCCTTGTGAGATTGGAGATGTTTTCGGATGACTGAGTTGAAGGGGGAGGTGAGCTCACAGTAGCGACATTTGTAGATCTTCTCCTCGTCGGTTCCTTTTTTGAGATCCTCGGAATGGTACTGCTTGCAGTGCAATTTTAGCTGATCTTTTCGGGGAAAGTCGGCTCCACACACGTCGCAGATCCAGTCCCGGTGGAGATGTCTCGTGTGCGTGATTTTGTGTCTGGTGAAGGTCGTGGGAAATGGGAAGCCTTTGCCGCAGATGTCGCACACGAATCGGGAAACTCTTTTGTGGACATTGGTGACGTGATTGGAGAGCTCTTCGGTGGAAGGAAATAAGACTCCGCAGTGATCGCACCGTTGGGGTTTCTCCTATCGAACTTGAGAGGGGTTCGTTGAGAATGACTGCTGGTTTTGTTTGTGGGTTTGTTTGTGGCTTTTCAACTCCATCGGAAACTTTCCATAAAACGAGCACTGGTCGCATTTCTGGTGCCGGTCCTTGAAGGAGGTCACTTCCTCTTCAGAGTGCCTCAATTTCATATGGCTCAACATTTTATTCCAATTCTTCTCTTTCAGCGAGCATAAAGGACACTGGTAGCTCCTTTTCATGGCGTTTGGTTTCACCCAGTGTCGGGTGAAAATGTGGTGATTAAGCTCGAGAATGTCGACGGCTGGAAATGTGCATTGGGGGCAGTCCAGATCTTGGTCCTGTCCTGGATTCTGCTGTCGCTCGGTATGAAGCTCGAGATGAGTTTGAAGGTCTGATTCAGATGGAAGCGCAACTGAATCACAAAGGTGGCACTGATGAACTGGCTTTTTTCTTGAGGGAGTTTTTCGAATTCTTTTCCTTTTCCGACTTTTCTTCAACTTCCCCACTTCTGATGTGCACCTCGTTCTTCTCATCATTTTTTAAATTGCTTTCACACCAATCCAGAGGAATGTCCAGGAGCTTCCGTAAGATGAACCAATGAGCCAGTTGAGTTTCCAAATGAGAATTTTCCTCCGCACCTGGAATTTCACAGGCAGTCCTGTCAATTCGAGTGGAATGACTCCAACAAAACAGGGACTGGCTCTCCGATAATTTTAAGGATGCACGGAGGCTTTCCATCCCGAGTCACAAGTAGTCACTGATTTAGATGAGGTTGCGCTTGTGATCCGTCCTTGTTCCCTGTTGACCAGGTCTTCCGCTTATTATTTTCACTGAAAGAAACAAAACCAGTAACATATTTTAAATATAACTTAAGTTTACTTTAATTTAAGCTCACAGAAGACTCTGACTCTGAGAAAACCTCACAGCACATTTAATTGACAGCGTAGTTAGCCGTGTAATTTAAAGAGCCGAGAAGAAACTTTATTAAATCATAGTTTAATCGTGAACACAAAATACTTATTTGCTTTTTAATTAAAGCTTTACTTTACCTCTTCAGTCGGAAATAATTAATTAATGGTTTAAGAAGGATTTTCATTGAGCCAGTTTTAAAATACTCCTAAATTGACGCCAGTGGTCTTCAAATCCCTTCTACATTTGACACCACTGGAGAAACTGTTAAAAATAATCAAAAAAGAACACAACTTAAACTAACGGAATTTACAATTAAAAAGATTAATGAACAGGTTACGTAGTCAAGATAGGTTTTATTTAATTGATTAGACGCTTCTTCCATTATTGTCCACTGTCACTTGTTTAAAAAAATAAGCAAATACATCTTTTCCTTCCACCTTAGTAAACTACAACTATATCTCTTCAATTAAAAACTAGTGAAGTTAATTGATAATTAACAATTAAACAATATTTTTACCTTTTTGTTAACTTTATTTTTCAAGCTTCACTCTCACTTTTAGCTCATCTATTTTTGTTTATACAGCTGTTGTTGTGGTGTGGTGTTCAGTGTTGTGCCTTGTGCCGGCCGAGAGCTGAGGATTTCTTCGGAAGAAATGAATGGGATAGGGGCTGTCCACTAAACAAGTCGTCATATTCATTATAAGCGACTCGCTCCACCTCCACAGTTTTTAAATTACAAATGTTTTTGAAAATCTTGATAACATTTAAAATGGACTTATTTGGAAAGTTAGTGTTATAATTTTAGGGATGGATTTGTTTCGTTTCAAGTGAATGGCCCCGTAAGTCAGAGCACAACGTGAAATAAGCAGAGAAGTTGCGCTTGGTGAGCTGAATTCGCATTTCGCAATGCCGTGTGTAAGACTGTAACGCCGTGATGGTCTGAACCAGTTTATCACTGACACCTGATGTGACTTGTAACTTGCGAATAATTACGAGTTTTTTAGTCCTGGTTGTTTGTAACCTGTTTCAAAAATAATTATGACAGTAAACTTGTACACTTTTTCTGGATTTGTTTTATTTATTGAAACGCATTTCATAAATTCAGAACTGTTTTGTACAAAAGATGAAAACATATTTTTTATATGTACACTACTTAACTTATTGACATGTTAGCACACATTTAACTTAAACATGGATAATATGACCCTCAGTGTAGTCTCAATTCTCGATAACAATAAAACCGGTAAACCCGTTAGAAAAGTGCCGTATGTGTTATAAAATCAATAGGCTTCTTCCTTATGACCCTAAACACCTGTATACCAAGTTTCGTGAAAATCGGATCAAGCGTTGTCGAGATATCGTCTGGACATACGGACACACAGACACACAGACAGACATTTGGTCCCGTATCGTTGTATTTTTTTTTGTCTTGTAATTTTATTAAGTACCTACGGCACTTAATACAATTACTCCCCGCTTTGCCAGTGTTTATAAATATTTAATTTAACAGCTGATATTTTGTAGAAAGATCCATGAAGACGCAAAATTGGGTATTGCATCATATAATACTACTGTAACATCTTTTCACCACATTTAGGAAAATGCAGCAGAGATGTTTAAATAGTGGAAACTTGGGGCCGAGCTCTACCGAGTGTGTCAGGCACCAAATAAACGTAAACTAGTTTGAATCACATTTCATTTCAGCAACTACTAAAATAATACCCGCTCCCTATTTACATTTAAACAGAGTATGCTTCCGTTACTTTTATACACCGATTTATACACAATTCTGGTGCATGGCTAAATTTCTCACGTAATACTGTTCATAGACCCCATTTTTGGGGTCTTTGTGGGCCTCACAAATGGGTTTCTAGTTAGGACCCCAATTTTGTGGTCCAGGACCAAAAAAATGCGGTGCTGGACCCCAAAAATGGGGTCTTGGACCCCAAAATTGGGGTCTGACTGCTGACTGTCTTATCCTTTCCCTAGTTTTACAATGACGTTTTTCCAATCATATTAGACTTGGGCTCTCGTAAAAGTCGTAAAAAATGACTACTTGCAATTCACAGCGAGTTTTTCAATTAACGATAAATGTATTTACATATATACAAAAAATTGCGAAATATAAAACTTGCTAGACGTCATCGATGAAAATATTTGTTGCGAAACCCAGTGAGAAGTATAGGTTTGTTGAGTCTGGCGGATTTATGACGATAATATTGAATTATGATTGAATGAACTATTGATACAGTTAATTTTTAAACTCAAAATTTAGCTGGAGACAAAGTATTAAGAAAGGTTTATTACAGAAATAAATGGTATACTTTCCCTGGAATTGTTTCCACACAACACCATGTTCATTTCTTTAGTATCTGGGATCATTTGGAGAGATGGAATATCGATGACTATGGTTGCCCTGAACCCTTAATAAAATGCTTGTGAATTTCGGAAATGTTCGTAATTTTTTTAAAATACAACTAAATATTGTGGCACAAAGTCTAATATCGCTTCATTCGCAAAAATTCAATTAGTTAAATATTAAATTTGTTGAGATTGGTCTTCAATACACCACTAAACTTTAACGTTTGCTGCGTTAAATTGGTTACCTTCGATTTTCCATATCACTTCACTTTCTATTTATTTTCAATTTTTTCCAACCCAAAACTCGTGACCCTTGAAATATCTTCGGATTCGTTCTTACGCTAATGAGATACAAAGTAATTTATCGGTGTTGAACTAGCCATTTTTTATTCGGAGATTATTCATGTTCTTAAAATTCAATTTTCATCTGAAAATTAGGCAAATTAAACTGTATATTTAAAAACTACTGCAAGTTCATTTAAATGAAATCAAAGAGTCCAATCGACAGGCGAAAATGTTAGACTGGACGGTTTATTTCAAAACTTAACAATACATATCCTGAAGCACACGAATTTAGTAGGGAATTAGGGACGTGACATTCTACACAGTGTTTTTAAAATGAAATGACAATAAAATCTAGTGTAATGCTTTGGCTATGCCCTAATAATATCAATGATGTCGAAGAAACCTATTTATATCAATTATTTTTTATTCCTTCATAGCTTGAGATAGCATAAGTTATGTAAACTTTACGATCACTCCTAAGAATACATATTTGAGCATGTGCATCTTATGATTCATCTTTTTAATATTATTAAAAGTGTAATTCTAAAGGATAATCAATGAATTACATGTCTGGGGTAACCGTTTCCCTATAATTAATAAAAACAAGTACTGAGAGCATCTATGGACAATCAATCTCATTAATTTTTATCATTATTGTTGTCTCTTAGCTTTTTAGAATTTTAAGAGTTTTATAAATGGAAAGGACAACAAAATATTAAGCTAAACTTTTATTTTGGCAAGTAGACTTTCAGGTATTCCAATTAGGGATTATCTTAAACGATTGGAATTAAACTCATCAGATTTGAGTTATTCGAATAAGAATACAAAGGATAAACTATGTGATGCTCTAATTATTAAGTTGACAATACGTCATTGGATTGGGTTTTAATTTACATCTTGTATTTCAAATGTGATTTTCAATTTCTCCGTTAAAATTCGCTCGTCTTAAATAATAACAAGTCGTGACATAGCATGCATGCAATTTCACCAGCAAAGATATTTGAAGGCTATATGATAACTTCCAGTTTGTTTCAAATAAATTAAAAAAGGGAAACCAAAGTTTTAAATAACTAAAGCATAAAACAATGCAAATCACATCGAATATTGTTCTGTGACCGGTGGATCGAGATTTTTTTCATAAAATGTAACAAGTCCATAGAACACAACTAAAATTTGTATTTCGCCAATGTGTACAACAACAAGACGTTCAGTCAACAAAGCAAGAAAATCAAAATTAAAAATCACACGTTCAGTTGAGAAAGTCAAAACGAAAGTGTGTGACTGTGTTTTAATATTATAATATTATCAGTCGGTTTATGTTATGAATCGTGACAGGATGTTTTTTGTACGGGAGTCATATTATTTAGCAGAATGGATTCTGACAAATCTGGCACACGGCAAATGTATTTCACACAAAAGCTTATTTTACAATTTGAATATTTTGTTACTACTTGACTAAATTAAAATGCATATTTTATTTGTGAGAAAATAAGTGAAAACTTTGAATGCATAGAATGCTCTAAAAATATCTGAACAAGGAAATAAATATTTCGACGTCCTTCAGTTAATTTCGTAACATGAAATAAACTCCCAAGGAACATGGGTACGATGCTGTTTGTGTCATACGCGACTTGTGGTGATTAATAAACAAGCCTGCTATGCTCAAACGTAGAATATCAGTAGAGTAAAAATTAATAGGTCGGCGTAAAATAGTTTTTTAAGCTCAACGCGTCTCAACCACATTAATTTTTTTAAATCTGATCACTTTACGTCACTTTTATAATGAAAAACGAAGGATTGATACATTTCAACATGCACACTTCGTACAGACTGCTGCTAGTACTTCCTTTTCAGCTTTACAGGCTTGATGGCTTTTTTCTCACTGCATTATTCAAATCCCCCCTACTTTTTTTTCATCACCTATCAAGAGGTACATGTAAGTCATAGAGCTTGTGCAGCTTCATGGTAAACAGCCGATGGCAACGGCAGTATTTGGGTACACACACACACGTACAGTATTTGGAACTTTTGCAAATCCACTTTTGCAACATGTCTTGTTTTTTAAAGTTCGGCACATTTCTTTTTACATTAATTGGTGAGATTTTTCATCTTTCAGAACTCATTTTATGGAGGTCTCCAGTAAACTTTAAACGATCGCGACCGGTACCTACATCTTGAGGAAGATCTGAATTTCGCTTTGGAGGGCGGGTGGTCTAGTACGAGATCTTTAAAAATAGAGAATGTGTAGTCACTTACATCTGAATATTTGAAATTCACATTTTTCAATGAATCGCAATAAATTGTCCCTCAAGAATGCTTTAAACGGTATTTTTAAGCTTAAAACCTTATTTACATTTTGATAAAATGTTGATGATGCTCTTTTTCTCATTTTTTACGATTTATGAGTGGAATGAATTCTTATTGATTCAGCTAGAAGACTACATTTAATTCGCATAACTGCTTTTTTATGAATTGAGAATGGACTTTGAATTTACAAATTAGGTAATGATTCTAAAAGTTATTTGGAAAAAAATTATTTGTTTAACGCCGATCAACTAACTTTCTTTCGCGCTGGTGACTTAAATAGACCAGATACGAAATTGTTCTTAGCTGCATGTCGAACATTAAAATTTTAATTGAGACTCAAGACAATCTGCATTATTATAAACTCTGAGAGTTCTGTTATCGATGACAGGTATTAAATAGCTATACCGTTCCATTCAAGTAAAAAAAATAATGCAAATAATTAAAATATACTTTTTTCCATGTAGTCAAGCATTCTGTAGAAATGTTGGTGGTGCTATCCGATGCTGGATCGGGCCAAAAAGGAATACCGATAATTTATCTTTGGGAAAATATCATTTAGTAAAATGGAAATTAAAATTTTGAGTTAGCAAACATTTATGCAATCATAGCTTTTGATAATTGCCATGTGATATATGAGATCAGTAGACGCGTCCAGAGTTTTATTATTTTTATTTATTTTTATTTATTTCTTTAAAGCAGACATTTTCATCAATAAAACAAAACATTAGTTAGTAAATTGATAAAGTCCATATTATATCTAATTATACATTGTCTTTTATTACAACTTGTGCTGGCAATAGTGGCAATCCAACACCAACACACATCGACCCTAAGTGAGTTTTTACTCCTCCAACTCGGTACTCCAGTTCCGAAAAATTTCTGACGTCAAAAAATTAATAATTGCATATCATCGGTTTGGAAACGATAGTAGAACACCTCCGATTTACCTGTTTCTTCTCATTCCAATAATTTTACTACACTTTACTACATTTCTCTTGTCTTTGTTTGGCTGGCAATTTTATCGAGTATTCCATGTCACTATGGTTCCATGTTCTCAAAACGGAACATATTGAGATGTGCAGTGGGGGATGGCGCTACCTATACCTTATTCTATACCTTTGCTACCACCTCTGATATGTAAGTAGCGAATATATATTGCATACGAACTACAGGAATCAATTTTTTGTTCTCTATCTTTTTTATTTTGCCAGATTACCTTTATATTTCCTTACACTGTGGCCATGAAAACGGTGGCATGATATGTAAAAAAAATACAGGCAAAATATACCCAGGTGTCCTGAAATTCCATATTTTTTAGTTTGTTAATATCTCCTTGTTTTCTGAACAGAATTACTCTGCTAGTTTGGGCAAATCTACGACCATTATGTGTATATATGCAATTAACATTTTCATTAACGGCGCTGAATAAGTGCTACATCATCGGTTGAAGTTTTGATTGTGATTTGTAACTAGCAAAAAACTTTACAGATGCCAATACATCAACTATGCACGAATTTATGGAATTTTCTGGTTAAACATTATGTTCTGCAAAAGAAATTGGGACAATTGGCCTTTGACAACAGGTGAAATATTGGAGAACCTAGTCGGGACTTAAATTTGAACATCTTGAAAACAATTTGGTTCTGAAGGTTTCGTTTTCTCCTTGGTTTTTTGGCGTGCATGAATGTAAAAAAAATTATCTGAATAAATATGGGTACCTTAATGCCATTAAACTATTTTCCATCGTTCATAGAATGATGTACAAAGGCAAATCTCGGGAGGTGAAGAGAGAATAATTGACGTGAAAAAAAAACAAAAGTAGAATTTGAGCTGTTCATGTATATGTATGCTTAATATATTTACTTATCTAATATTTAAAGTTTAGAAGTTGTCTTGGGATCATGTCTCAACCAGTGTAATTTTTATCCCACACTTCAAGAAGGGGATGAAAATTTTTTGACATCATCACTAGAAAACTTTGTGATCCGTGGGTCTGTAAACAGCTTCCGTTTACATAAACAGTGTCATTCATCTGTTTATGTCAGAAAAGACACGAATATTTTTTTCTAATTGTCTTATAATCTTTTTGAGTCGTCACAGAACTTCTTGCAGTCTACTTCTCAGCATTTCCTGAATCCTTGATTTTCTGGCTTTTCTTAAATCTGGGATAGGTTTGAGCGTTTGTCGGGTTTCATGTAAGTGGCGGCCTGAAGTCATTCATTCATTTGTCAATCAAATGATTCAACTTAATAATGTTTTTGATGTTTTTTAAACACATGCCGTATATATTTAATGCACAGATCAATAATCACGCAAACACAAATAAAACAATTGAAAATGTTACCGTTAATGTATTGAAACTTTTTTGCAACGAGCTTATCTTACTTGACGCCGTTGAGTTAAACTTCTAATATGTGTCTGGGTTGCTTCAGTGGCAGATGAGCGAGGTCGCAACTCCGAATGTAAACTTTGTTGACGAATGAATGGTACTGCAGTTTAGCTAGAAAGTTGAAACTATTTTAAAGCATCCTATGAATTTAAACCTAGAGTTTACAGAAAAATTTTAAGAGCCAACGCACCTCAATCCTAACTGAATAACAATTCCTGCACTTGATGACAAGACGACATTCTACTTGCTTAGATTTTCGTGACACGACTTCCAAAATAAAATTGGTTGTATGATGAAAGTGAATGCAGCGACGAGGAGTGATTCAGCGTGTAGCACGAGTATGGTTACAAGGGAAAATATTTCTTGCATTTCTATGTCATTCGAAAATCTGTAAATGTTTTATACAAATCCTGCTCTCATGGATATGTACCCAGTTTCGTAAGGGAGTAAGAAACAAATACATTCGAGCTCATCATTATAAGCATGCATTAATATTTTGGATTTATATTCAGCCAAAACCTTCATAAAAATTCATTTCATGCATCCTGCATGGTACTCATAACCCATGAATAGCTAAACGATGCATGTTTTCAGCTCATGTTTCGGTTCATCATTTAGTTTATATGGAATTAAAATTAATGGACATAACTATTTGTAGTTAATTTGTCACAGTATAAATGGTGAAATTAAAGTAGTAATTGTGTATTGTGATGGGTTTAAATTTAATTTCTTAACGTCCGACTGTGACTGCAATACAGTAATGCCACAAGTTTTAGTTATCTTTTCAGTATGCAATTTCTAACATTTTCAAAACATAACTTAAGGGCGGTGGAACAGCTCTTTTCATGCACGTAGTTTTTTAAAGAATTTATGTGGCATATCTCTTTGTTCAATTTTCAGTTCATAAAAAAATAGTCAAGCGCAAATTGGATTGGTTTATAAAATTATAAAAGGTTCGTCTCGTTGATAAACCATCGCAAAGGGAAAGAAATAGTGTCATATATATGTACAAATTACTAATAAATTTAAATGGCAACACACTTTTTTTAAATCTGGTATCATTTGAATAACTTGAATTGTAGTACGATTGGATATTAGTTAGTACTGATCTGGAATATTACGAAATAAATGCGGTGTCAATTTTAATCTACAGTTAGCACGCTGCGATGAATTAATGGGCACATTTAAAGCCAATCGTTTAGAGTTTAAAAAGGTTTTAGATGGGGTTAAACATGAGGGTACACTTGAAACATGATCACGTTAATTCATTGCTGGGTAATTTAATCAATCAAAATCGTAAAATAAACTTATATACAGTTTGGACGTATTTCTTGAATAATATATGACCTGACCTATTCAAAAGTTTTATTTATACTTTTTTAAATTGTTTACGATATCATCATCATCTAAAGTCTGCGTAGAATCTTTAGTCAAGCATAGGGCTTGTTAGTCTAACAGTGATCAGCATTTGAAATACGCATTTATTATTCGTTAGCTAATTCCAGGAACATTGATTCCGGTTAATTTTCTTTAGTTTCAACAAGGATTTTAACAGAATTACTTTAATTAGTTTGTACCTTGTACTGCAAATTAAACATAAAAATATATTACATAGTTGAATACATAACTTTTAATATGAAAATCGTCTGAAAAACAAGTGAAAGGTTTGACGCCGTTAATTTAACTGTTGGCAATAGTTAAGGAAATTCAACTCATGGATGTTGATCCAGGCCATGTTAAGGTTGCTGAAAGATAAAAGAAACGACAAAAATCAAACCAGTTTAATGGAAGCTAAATTTGCATCAGAATAAACCCAAAAATCTTGAGCCATTCCAATTTATAGAGCAACAGGTTTATACGAATCTAAACCAGTCTTTCCAGCATTCCGTGTTACTCCGACTTCAGTAACCAGTGAAATAAAAAGCAAACTTCTTTTAAATTTCTTAGCAAATCTTTTGTGGCATGCGTGTGCTTACAAAAGTTAGATCATTTTATAATCACATGCAGTGTTTGCAAATAGGTATACAAATAATACTTTACGAGTCGACTTGGAGGTATTCGCATAATATTCAGAATTGGTTCTGTAGTGAAACATAAACGAACACAGGATAAACTCGTTTCCTGTGACAAGATTCCGCAATTATTATTACCCCACTTTTCAAAGAAGCCATGGTTGAGCTCTGCTCATTAACTTTATTGATTTTCACTAATTTGTTTTAATGTTAGTGCACCTAAAAATGATATTTACGTACATAGGATTCAAATTGTTTATGATAAAATTATTCATTCTTTTTCATTACATTCATCCAAGAAAAAAGTCATACATTAGAATCGTTCGTCCCTTTGCATTTCGCCTTGTTTTTTGTTGGTGATTGTTCTCTGCATTGAATTGAACTGCACAGATATTTAATATTTCTAACTGCAATTGGTATGCCAGGTGATATATGCGATCGGTAGAAGCGTGCAGACTTGTAAACACAGTATATATTAAAACTTGTGCTAGCAATCCAACACCCACACACAAGGATTCTATTTGAGTTTTTAAACAAATATGCTTGGTGGTACTCTAGTTTCAAAAAAATTTCTGACAGGACTTCAAATGAATGAATTGCATATCACCGGTTTGGAAACGATAGTGGAACACCTCCAATTTTCTTGCTTCTTATAAATATTCTACTAAAACATTGTTCGACTAAATCTGGGCATAGTGGAAAAGGGGCAAACAAAGATAAGCTGATCATCTTGCATGTGTTTTTTTACAGATGTGGCCACTCTCAATGTCATTGATTTACAAGGAATAAAAAGAATTAGAAAGTAAATAATTGAGTATTTTGCAAAGGAAGCTACACATTTTTTGCACTTTTAACATACAGATGAGAGCAATCAAAGAGTCGGACAATATAGAAAAACCAACTTTTGATTCAAGCGCAAAAAACATTTTAAGGATTAAAACGGGATAATTTAAGTCATCAGTCCTGCAAATTATGATATTTTGCAATTGGGACGGTATCCTTCTCGTGTAAAAGACTGACTCTCAAGGTGATTGAACAGTTGGAGTGTTAAATAAATTGAATTTGTTGGATGAGGGCACAAACGCTAGAAGTCTTCTCTTTCGTAATACAAATGTCACCAGAATATAAGAATGCAGATCGACAACAATAGATATCCAGATAAATTGAAGGAATGTTTTGCCTCCATATTTACCTGTCCAACAACGTCAACGTTGACAATCAATGATGGATGATTAAGTTGTTAATATTACTTAAGCTAAATCATCTTGGTTGATTTAATTTAATTATTGCTTTATTTTAAACTTCCACCCTGCGATCTATCGAATATTTTGCGAAGATCTGGTTCCACCAGTGGAGCCCTTGGTTGATCCAGAAGCTCTCATATTGCTTGTAGCTCCGCCGTTAACGCATCTACGTAAAGAACACCTAGATACCACTGCTGATATGTAAGTAACGAATTTTTTTTTTGCAAACTATACGAATGACTTTTTGTTCTCTATCATTTTATTTTGTGAGATTACCTTTATGTGTCTTTACAATACACCGTGGCTATGAAAACGGTGGCATGTAAAATAAAAGAATTACAGGCAAAGTATTCCTCAGGCTTCCTGTATAAACCGTATTGTCTTGGTTGTTAGCAAATCATTGTAGCCTGATCAAATCGAGGAAATAGATTCTTCGACGGTTATACCTGTTAGTGCAAGCAACATTTTCATTGATGACGTTAAATAAGTGCTGTATCATCAGTTTAAGATTTGATTCTGAGTTTTAAGCAGCAAAAAACTTTACAGATGGTAATAAAGACTTTACAAAGTTTTATAGAATTTTCTGGTAAAACCTTCTGTTCTACAAAAGAAATTAGGACAGTTGAAATATTGGAGTACCTAAGTGGGACTTTATTTTATTTGAGCATCTTGGAAACAATATGCCTTTGAAGTTGTTGCCTTCTCCTTGGTTTTTGGCTTACATGAATGTATGTAAAGGAAATTATCTGAATAAATATCTATCAAACTATTTTCCATTGTTCTTAGAATCAGTCACATAGTCAGATTAAGCATTTGTCGGGAGGTGAAGAAAGAATGTTTGACATGAAAAAAAGTAGACTTCGAGCTGTTCATGTAAGCTTAACATATTTAATTATCTAGTATTTAAAGTTTAGAATTGTTCTTGGGATCATGTTTCAACCCGTTTAATTTTTATCCCATAATTGAACTTCACCTTACAAGTGCCGCTTCAAAATTATTCCGTCCTCACAAACTGAATAGAATGGATGGATAGATGGACATGAGATTTTTCTTTCGAAGCATTTTGAATAAAATAAATTTGAATTCGTTTGGATAAACAAATAAACTCTAGACGAAGTTTGGACAAAAGATGGAATTAGCTTTGGGCTTTTTTGTTCCCTCTGCGTCTCATATTTCCTCTACCAGTATGCAAATGAAATTCGAGATTGCAAGTATGCTTAATTCAAAAATCTACTGATCAGCTAGCCATGTACTAAAATAGTTAAAAAATTACCAAAGCATTGCAGTTTAAAATACTACAAAAATCAAAATTATGTGAACAAAAGTTGAGTGTTTTTGGCCGCTCAACTAATTTTTTTCTCCTAAAGTTCTAATGAATGAGACTAGATAGTTCTGACAACACTATTGATGGCTGTTGATAGGTGATGCGAAAAAGTTAAGATAGCAAGTTGAATCGTAAAGTCTACAGTTTCTACAGTGCAGGTGTTTTAATTGAAAAAATCTTAGCCATGTTCAGCAATTTCAATTTAGAGATATTCTACATACAATGTATTCAGCATATCAACAGCATAATATATTTTGTGAGTACTCCAAACGTTCCCGACATCATAGCAAACCTCTCTGTTCAGCAATTAATTCATTTTTGTATCTCAAGTAGGGCCCACTCCACTGTTTACACTCTCCGTCCAACAGTTAATGAAACACCACGTGTCATTTTGCCGGGATTTGGCCACAAAAAATCATATTGTAATCAACTGTCATGTTCGACTCCACATCGTAACACGTCCACAGGTCTTGAAGGCGTGTGGTCCATGGCAATACAAAATGCCTAATTACATTATTGGTAGTTATCTCTCAATTTAAAGATTTACAGTCAGCAGTTTCAAATAATATATGTACAATAATTATTACCCATAAACTACTGCAAATCTCCTTGTTCGTGATTGTTTATGTGTTGGGTGATATTTTTTTGTTCCTGGGGCTAGGAAATTAGAGGCTTATTACTACTCAAATCTAGTTTAATGGATAAAAATATATCATATAATCTCTCGTACTCCATTTAAATTTACAGTGATACCTTACCTTGGACACGATGATTAAATCCGTAATGTTGTGGGGAAAATACAGATCTATTAGAACACGATTTGCTGAAGCTGGTATTTTTTACGAAAAAATGCTTACAAAACTCATAACACATTTTTAAAGACTTGAGCGCTGAATTAATCAAGTAAGTACTTCGAAAATATGCTTGCATTGTGGGTGAAATGGTTTTTCATTGCAAAAATAACTGATAATACCTGCAATTGGAAACTAATATCTGTTCTTCTCAGATGCCACAGCAAGCGTATGTTAATATGGGAAAAGGTTGAGACAATTTGAAATGTTTTAAATTATTTATTTTTACAAATAGATGAACATGGATTTGGAAAGTGAAAATAAAATATTTTCCATCTCCCTATTTCCAGGTATAAAATTCACTTTCCTGATTTTTTCCTTTTATAACCGCTTTGCTCTGAGTGGAGAGAGAGAGAGTTTATTTCACGATATTATTATACGATAATATCAAAGAAGATTATTTGCATATTTAAAATACGTGGATGCGGCATTCCTTCCACTTGGTCTTTTCTTGTACTAAATGATGAACTCAAAACTGAACAAAAAAGCATTAAAAACTTTTTCAATAGTTTTTTAACGCCTATAAATTCTTTTTTGACGTAATTCAAAATATTCCCATCATAAGATTGTTTCCATCCTTTTCAGATGATAATGAAATAAATAATATAAATAAATTGATTGTGAAGAAAAATGACATTTCAAACGGTTTTTTCATTGAAGGAAAAACACTTTTGCAAAATGTAATAGTTTGCCTGTTTTTGAAGGCCAATCATTACTAAATAATATTGTTTATTAACTGAATTATTCATCAGGAAATATTATTCATCATTCTGTCGTCAATACCTAATAAATACACTTGAAGTGTTTTTGTTGCAAAATGTTTTCTGAGTGAAGTTTGAATACGCCGAGTACATCTATTGCGGGAATATGTTGCTTAACTGGGCAGTCTGGTAGCGAAATTAGTAAGACAGCCGTACCTTCATATAAACTACATACAGACTTTTCGATTTTTTCTTGCGATTTATGAAATTTATGAAATAATAATATGGTGATTGCAATTAAACTGGCAACAATCTAATAACTATTTTGTTTTATTTATTCTGGAATCCTGCAGTCTACTTTGCATAATCTTTTATAATGCAGCCATTGTCTATTTTTTAAACATGAAGATAATCTAAAACATATAAAAGCAAAGAACAAGTCATTAGTGTTATTTGTATTCAGTACTTAATTTGTTATTACTACGGTCAGTAATTAAGCATAATAAAAACACGCAACATGGTCTTCAATATCTTGAGTGGTAATCTACCCAGCATTTTTTCACTTGACCCTGAGTTATCCTGAATTCTAAAAAATTGCAACTTGCAACACACCACCAATCCGTCAGCTGACCATACAACGTTCATAATATAAACAAAAAATTAATACAAACATGACAAAATATAGTAATATTTTAAAGTCGCTTACAAAATGATTTATGCGGGTAAAACAATAAACTCTGTAGATCATTTTTGTATTTTTGTACTAATTTAATTTATATTTAAAGCGGTTGAATCCTTTGGGCGAGATAAGAAGTCATATGACTTTAATTTGAATGTTACATTTTTCCGTTGCTAAATAGTGAATTCCTCTGCTCAATTTTATTCTCATCACAGTCGAAATGAAGAGCACACTAGGACACTACTGCGTCCTTATTAGCATTGGCTTAATATTGGCAGACGTTAACACGGAGGCAAGTGCTTTAAAATAAAATTATAGTTTAAAAATTATTTGAATATTAATTTAATGCAAAACATTTTTTCCCACTAGCAACTTTCTTTACAAAATAAATTTATGCCCGACGATGTGGAACAAAAAAATACAATTTTAGCAATCAGTTCAAAAGATTTACAAATTATTATGGACGTGGACTTCAGCACTTTTAACCAAAATTTGAATCAATCGACTTTTTATCAGTTTATAAGACGTTTTTGATTTCCTTTGATGATGAATATGACATTAATACTGAAATATTACGACTTGTTTCGGAGTACAACAAAGAGACGCGAGGAAATCCTTTAAAACTCTGGATTTCTTATGTGCCTTATGGTAACATTTCTCGTGGTTTGGACGAGTTTCTTGACAGTGTCAGATATTCTTGCTCCCTATTTCCAAGAACAGTTTCTATGTTTCTTCTGGACTACGGATTTCAGGAGCCGGGTGAACAGGCGACAATTTTAGTTAGCCAAGAAATGGAAACAGCAAGACGTGTTATTAATCAGAAGCAACTTGGCCATATGGAGCTAGGAGTAATTTTTGACCTCGACAGATGTGAAAAGCAGATTGCATTATGGT
>JAQIWO010000176.1:0-18602 GCA_034695405.1 Entomobrya muscorum
TCGCATTATGTGTTGCCACTGCTTTCCGAAGATATATGGAGAAGGGAGAAAATTCTTAAGTGGCATCGAAATTGTTTCCATTTCTTTTTTCCTGTTTCCTTCCATTTTCTTGACTTGACTCGACTCGCTTTTTCTTTCTCCGCCGCTCACTTTTCTTTTTCCAAGCATTCTTCTTCTCCTGCTTACACACACAGTGTGTCTGTCTAGCCAGTACATTTTATTAGCCTTGCCCTGGTTGCAGTGTGCCATTCTGGTTTAGTGAACATGAGAGGAACAGAATGTGTAAAAGAAAAAGAAAAGTATCATCATCATTATTATTAGCATCATCTAAAGTAATTCAATTCACTCCTTCTCTCTCTCTCTCCATCCATCCCTTTATACTACACATCATCATTGCATATGCTTTAACTGGACTAGAACGCATATATGTACATCTATAAATATATATGCTTTGTAAAATGTACATGCACTTAGTTAAACACATTAACTAACTACATTTGAGAAAATTTCCTCTTGAGACGAGCCCCAAAGATTTCACTTACTCACGTACGTGTCCACATTACAAAATGAAATGCATACACACATATACACAATACACGACCATTTACCACGATCAATTTCAACATTCTGCCTCGAGAAGCGAGACGAGAGCGAATAAAAACGACTTGCATTTTTTATTTTCTGGTAAGTAAGGAGCCTTTTAGAACGAAGCACCTGCTTCTGCTTCATACCTGCCGACCAGTTGTACATGGCCTATTTACCTTAACCTAACCATACCACTTAACATTGAATATCTCGTCTCTTATGACTATAGCTGTCCATTAACATTTTTGTCATTACTATTATTATTATGCATGAGCCGCTGCGAGCGCTAATTGATCATGTACAGCTACATGCCCAGCAGCGGCTCTACTCGATATGGAGAGAGGTGAATGAATGAAGACACAAGACATAAAAAATATTATTATATAAAAAAAGGAAGTGAGGAAGGAAGGAAGGAAGGAAATGTAATAAAAAAGTATGAATACGGTTGAATAGCTGTGATATGGTTTATTATGTAAGGTGGCATGGTATAATGACAGCCGTGTATCTCCAAAAGTCGATGACACTGACGTGACGACTCCTTCGACTTCACAACAAATCTGACCTTCGGCTGCACTTGAAGCTCTGGTCGTATAACCGTCAATCCAGCAAAGAAATGATTACATGCTGTGGTGTTCCCTTCAAGTAAATAAATCTTGTCGTTTTGCATGGCCCTGCAGTTCACACAGGCACTCATTTGCATGAGCAAGGACCTTTTTTTAAAGGCCCCTTTGACATTAGCCATTTGACAATGAATTTTTTTCTTCTATGAGCAGAGCTGTGATGAGAGGATATGGCCATTTGATTTCGCCGGTTTTTGGAGTTTAGTCATCATTCGACTGACCACTCCACACGACACGCTGACCAGACCTCAGATTGATCTCACCGTCCAGAAGAGAGGTTTTTTCCTCGTCTTTTCTTCCAGCAAAGCTCTGGAGATTAGCAGATCCTCCAAAACAATTTAAATATGCGTCGTCTCTCCATCTTCATATTGGTGACAGTTCCCATAGTGTCCCAGTGTCTTCTCTTTATGATGGTCAGCGGTCAACTAGGTCACTATGGCCGCACTCCGTACTCTTACGAGCAGAAGAATAAAGTGTTCCTCAAGCTGGAACGGGATCCTGTGCAAACTCGTCCCACGAAGCCTACACCAAGCAACATGTTCAGTTGGTTGAACCTCAGAAACGCTGTCAGATTTCATCTGTGGACGAGGTAAACACGCAACCTATCTCGTTACAAAATATACATTTCACCTGAAAAAAAGTAAACATGATAATAGACCATATAAAAAAAACTGGTTCAGTTCAGTGAATACAAAACGTTAATCATCCAAAACGAGAAAGAGCTCACAGGTGTAATAATTTTTCCCACGCGTATCCTCTCCGCTTTTCTACCCTCGCGAGTACCAGGTAAACCGGAAGTTAGGGTGAGCAGCAGAAAATCTACTATGCAGTTCTCCTGAATGAACACATTGTTTCATTGTTTTCCTTTTTTTATCCTGACTGACTTATCATCATCCTTTTCGGATTAATAAAAAAAATATTGTGCTCATGAGTATTTTTTTTTCACACTTCCGGTTTTCGTTCCGCTTGATCACCACCACTACCCAATACACATTTTTTCTTAGAGAAGTGGAGGAAGATAATTATTATGACTAGGGACGCTTCTTCCTATTTCCTCCACTGACAAAAATATTATTCTTTTTTTATTTTTCATTTCCTCTCTTTATTTTGAAATTTTTTATCACAGAAAGAATCCACATCTCGCCCAAGAGCTCCGGTTGAACGATCCCGAGTCCGTGAGAACGAGCAACTTTGACCCCTCGCGTCTCACCAAAATCATCATCCACGGCTACGCGGACGGCGCCTCTGAAGTGCAAATAGGCACCTGGATCGTAGAAATGCGGGACGCCTACTTGACCATGGCTGATGTCAACTATATCGCTGTAGACTTCGCGCCCCTTGCAAGCTTCTTCCTTTACTTCACAGCTGTACCGGAAATGGTGGGGGAGAGGGTCGCAGAAATGATAAAGTTTCTGAGAGACGGCCATAGCCTAGCTTTAGATCCTTTACATCTCGTTGGGTGGTCTTGGGGCGCCCAAATTGCGGGATTCGCGGGGAACCGACTTGACGGGAAAATTGGCAGGATTACGGGAATCGATCCGGCAGGGCCCACTTTTAAGTTTGTGGATGATGAGTTCCGGCTGGACAAGACGGACGCCAAGTTTGTTGACATTGTAATAATAATCACCCTAAAAAACACACCTGTAATTAATCCCACCTGTAAAGAAAAAAAAGTTTAATTAGCGGTTTTACATTTTTATTTGAAACAGATTCACGTGAACGGAGGAAAACTCCTGTTATGGGGCTACTACGGCCTTGAGGACTCCATTGGTCATGTTGACATGTAAAAAAATAAATCATCTTCTTTTTTTTTCTAAAAAAAAATATTCGACATGGGTGGCCCTGGTCCTGGTCCTAATTCTAGGTCCACCTGTAAATACTTCTTTGTGACGTAATGACTAATGATCATGTTGCCAATGACCTTTTCCCCTGTCATTATTTATTTTTTTCTGCAGATTCCCAAATGGTGGCCGAAAGCAGATCGGATGTCCTGTCGAAAGGACATTGATTTATGAGACGCTCTGGTATGCACAAAAAAAATCGGGAGCAATATCCTCTCTTCAAAAAAAAATATTTTTTTATGATCTTCTTTTGGCCCACCTGCCAATCATCTCATTATAATCAATCATCTTCTTCTTTTTTATTGTACAGGTGCTCGCATGGCAGAGGCGTCCGCTACTACACAGAAAGCATCTTGTCTCCCGTCGCCTTCCCATCCTGCAGGTGCTCCTCATTTGACAGCTACGTCAAAGGAGAATGCCCCTGTGGGGAGGGGGAGGGTAGCAGCCAGATCTACCTTGGGGAACATCTCAGCATCCATAGTCCACCCGGAAACTACTTCCTAATTACCCGAGCAAAACAGCCTTACGGTCATGGTCATCAGCTGAATGTCAGCATAACCTCCAATATTAAGGATCCCTCTTCATCTTCCCTCCAAGATACTGTGGAGGCGAGAGTGGAGTATATGGAGGGAACACCCAAAACCATTGAAAGGTTCAAGCTCAGAAACCGCTATAACAGCTTGTACTACGCGAACGATGACATTCTTCAGTTGAGCTTGGCGCTGACCAGAGGAAATGGCTCGAGAGGGAGGAGGGAAGAGGAGCTGGTCAAGCTAAAATATGTTGTCGAGGAGGTGGAGGTGACCACCACAACTGAAAGAACGGAGGATTTGCGTGCTGCTAATAATCAGACAACTGTAAACTCCACAGAAGCCAAGTCGACCTAGAAATTATAAAAGATTTTCAGAGAGAGAGAGAATCGCATGTGTGATGATGATAGCCCTGTCGTGTTGACCAAGTGGTCAGAATGGTCCACCGTTCATTCACTCACATGGCTTTGGCTTGACCGCCTTGTTGACAGCACAGAAACAGTTGCTGTTGTTTTAACTGTGATAATATTTATATAATAATTATACTAAAGACCTATTAAGAAACACTTTACCGCAAAATAAATACATAAAATAAAAACGCAATAATATTTACAATTTTCTTTTGTGTATGATGATGAAATGAAACGTTATATAAATAGCCAACATGCAATACATATTATGGCAGCATGCATACATAGATCTGTAAATTAACCGTTGCATAAATATAAGAAAATATTATTTTCCTTTCAATTCCATTGATGCTTCTTCTCGGTCGTCGTAACACTCGTAATTGGTTTTAAACATGCTATTCAGCTTGCTAAAAAGCACAGCTAGATATATAAAATGCACTTTTGTGTGAGAAAATATGATAGCAAGTTTAGCGGGTTTGTTGGCTACTGCAAAAAAAAAAGTTAGAAAAAGATTCGCATTTTTTTGTAAATTGACGATATAAACAATTTTTTTTTTTTGAGATTTCAACTTAAAATTGTTTTTTGGGCGTTTCTCTAGAAAAAAAAGTGTAGCTGGAAGGCATGGTCTTTTGTGGATTTTTTTAAAAAATGTTGGCAATTTTGAAGGAAGTAAAGTGGAATGAGAAGCACTTTCGCTTTTGGGTTATTTTTTTATTATATTATTATGGTAGAAGGATATCATTGTAATTGCTAATTGCATAGGTAGGGAAGTAGGCAGGTAGACAGGTAGGCATTGTTGAGGCAGGTGCTTTTACAATATTATATAGAGTCCATGCAGATAGAAGATAAAAAAAAGCAGGTATTTTTTAATGAGTTTTTTTTTTCTTTTGTAAGCGACCGAGTTGATTGCAGATTTATATCTTGTGCTTCTTCATCTGCTGCTGTAATAATGACTCGCACTCGTAGTAATAAGCATACTCACAGTGAAAACATGAAATTTAATGGTCATCATCATGGCTCTCATTCTTCTTACAATTAGAGGCGAGACAGGTGTATCATTTGCTGGGGGCTTTGTTTGTTTTTGTAAATGACAAAAGAAGATGATCTCTATAGAGAGGCGTCTTATGGACTGTTCTGTAAAAGAAATTCAAATAAAAATTTGCACAGGAAAAATACATACCTATGCGAAAATGTTTTTTTTTACATGTTGAGTCAAGCTATTGCATATTATTATGAGTCGTTTATTTGCAATGGCAATGTTACGCGCATTCTTTTTTTTTCAAAGGACGACGAAAGGATTTAAATTGTCGAGCATGTTTTTTTTACTGTGCTCAATTGTCTCATTGTCGCAATAACGGCGCATGCAAAAAATGTTTTTGAATGGTCAAATGGTCAGTTTTATTTACGCATGGCATTTTATCTCCTTGTCCGATCCACCTAAATACCATGCCCATATACGTAAACATAAATAATGCATGAATGAAATGATGGGATGCGATCTGATTAATAATTTATTTGCAGAAGAAAAATAAATACCTAAACGCGAGCCCACAGCCCACCTATTCGTCTTCATTTCATCTTCATTTCACGCTCAATTTGGCATCGGCATCCCAGAAAAAAAAATATTTTGAAATTTGCAACTTGCTATATAAAAAATCATGCTCCTTTACCTAAGCTGTGTATAAACCTGTCTCAAGTTTTTTTTTTGCAGGTCGCATAGTAGTCGTGATGAGGATTCATTACATGTTATTATTATTGCTTTGAAACGAGTATTTGCACTTGTGTAGTAGTAGATTAGATAGCTCGTATGTACATATATTTTTTTATACTGCGTTTCTTGCAGCATTCTTCTTAGAAATCTCTGAGAGCCGAGGTCTCCATCCATAAGAGTCAAATGTGCAGCAAGCAGCACCGGAAACAAAACAAAAAAAACTAGAGGATTCACCAGGAAAAAACGCCTCGAGGCAGTGCAATCCTCTTTTTTTGATATGATTCAACCTTTTATTCTAAAGAAACGACTGGGCTTTTGAAATCCTTCCGTCAGTTGTCTCGAGGACACAGGTGTGCACGCACGGACTCATTTTTTCTCAAGTTCAAGGTGGCTTGACTCACAGACAGCTCATCATCGCAGCGTTCAGTCAAGCGTATCGACAGGGGCGACTTGAGACAAATAAATAAATAAATCATGGAGGGCTATCGAGTGACTACAAGGAGGTTATCAGCGTCGTCGCTGATGATGGTGGGAGTCATGATCTCAGGTGGGACACCATTTAATTAAATATTTATTAATTAATTTTTTTTGGAGGTGGGGGGCGCTTAATACTATTTGGATTTTTTTACACAGGCAGTTTCGCAAGCTACTCAAACGGCAAGTCAAGATACTCCGACTACCACGGCTGTAATGACAGCACCAACAGCGTTGTGGTGGAAGCGCAAACATCCCCACCCACAATTCTAAGCCCCGCCTCAGGTGGAAACTACCAGCCAGTTGTTCTGGGACCTCAGGATGTTCAACTAGCTGACAGAATAGGAAGCCCTGCCGTGATTGCCGCAACTGTAAACTCAGATCCTGTCTACCACGGCTTTGGAAACAATCGGTTCACCTTACCGTATGGAAGTGGGAACACGTTTTATCAAGAGGAAGAACGGCAAAAGACGCCATCCTCTGCCCACCTCTTAGGAACATCGCGCCTCGCCCAAATTCGCCAAAGCGTGCTCGCCTACCGCAGCCAAATCACGGGGAACCGCTTCTTCGATCCGGACCACTCCTCTGTGCGCTTTACGCTCTACACAAGATCTAATCCTCAGGCTGGGCAGGTGCTGCAGGTTAACAATAGGGATTCCCTGGACGCCACCGAATTTTCTCCGCAGAAGCCGACAAAAGTGATCATTCATGGGTTCAGTGAGATCGGCTCTTTGGGAGAGTGGGTGGGTCATTTGAGGGACGCTTATCTGAGCACTTCAGAGTCAAATGTTATCATCGCCGACTTTTCCAGTTTTGAGACGTTTCTCCTGTTCTGGACGAATTTACCAGTGTTTGCGTCAAAGAGGATTGCGGACCTTGTCACGTTCCTGGAGTTGACTAAGGGGGCGTCTCGGGAAAGCTTTCATTTAATTGCGAGGTCGTTTGGTACTCATGTGGCGGGCGTTACTGGGCGCATGCTGCAGGGTAAATTGGGGAGGATTACGGGGCTCGAGCCGGAACCAAGATTGTATGGATCTGTGCTTCCGGATTATAGGCTGATGAACACTGACGCGCAGTTTGTTGACGTGAGTATTTCGAAAATGATAAGCGCTGATCTTTGAAAATAAAATTATTCAAATTAAAATTATTAAAATTAAAATTTTTTTTATGGCTTATCGATCAGATTGTTCGAGTCAATGGAAGGCGGTACTACTTTCACGGCGCCAGATTCGGCCTGTCGCCGCCCGCTGGTCATGTCGACATTTACCCCAATTTCGAGGAAAGAAACAACGGCTGTCCCGGAAGTCGAGTGGTCAACTATGGACGGTCCAATTGTAAGTGGCTTGGTTATCTTCAAAACTAATAATCCAGACTTATCGTTAATAGATAAGTGTATTTGAATATCCATTTTTTGTGTTTAAAATAGTTGCCTATTGCCAGAGAGGTCGTGGCGTCACCTATTTCACGGAGAGCATTAAATATCCTCAGAGTCATCCCATGTGTCAGTGCGGAAGCTTCACGGAATACAAAAATGGCGGTTGCCAGTGTACTCAGGAAAATTCGAATGTTTACTTGGGCGAGTATCTGAACAACCAGTAAGAATACAAGTTTTACTTAAATATATAATTAATTTATCATTAAAAGCCACCGAAAAAATCCTAACATTTTCTTTCAATTTTTTTAAAAGGACACGTGGAGTTTTCCAACTGCAGAATCCATTCACAAACCGAAACCTATTTCGCGGACTGAGACTTTTCGGATAAAATAATTAAAAATAGTAAATTAACAAATAGCCATACACTTTGTTTTTATATGTAAATCTCTGATCAACATGACATGCTGTATTATGAATTGTGATTATCTAGTGCAATATACTTTTAGCTTTAGTTAACTTAATTAATAATAACCTCAATTTAACTATTAATACTTAATTGTAATCTGTAAATTTTACAGTTTCCTGTTATTTCCTATATGTACCTGAAGCAAAAAAAAAACGTTGCTGTAAGCCCATAATATTTTAAAGCAAAATGAAATAAACTGATTCAACTATTCCCGTTGATAAAAAAAATATCTCATAGCCAATCTTCAATAAATTTTTATTTTTTTGGAATTATTTATGTGCAGCAAAATTAACAAATATTTTTTTAATTTCCTGGAAAAAATGTGCGGAAAAAATTAGAAATATTTTACATGTGTAAATGGTTTGGTGGTAAAGAAAGGTATATAAACTTTAATCAAATTTTTGTTGGTTCTCATTCGCTAGAAAAAATCTCTGTACAATTTTTTTACACATCCTTTCTCTTCATATTGTCCAATCGCTTATAAATTTTAAAAGTAAATACACACAAAGGGTCAATGATGCAAGTGCACAAAATGTTTTGGAAACCTCCACGTAAAACAGAAAAACACGGAAATTATTTCACACAAAAAGCGTTTAAGAACAAGACGACATAATTAACAATCTATTTTTTTGTACAGGTACTTACGAAGATCATTTCTCAAAATATTCTGTAAAATACTTTCTCCACTTTCACTTTCCTTTCGTTAACTTTCACCATTCATTAAAAAATCATAAATTACCGGTTTTTCTAGAAAAAATAAACCAAAGAGAATTGAAAAAAGATGTTTTTAATTTGGGTTTGAATATCAGTCAGTCAACCGCATTTGTTCAATTTTTTTTCGAAGGAATTATTAAATTTTTTTTGTGGAAAAATGTTTTTGAATTTTTTTTATAATGGGGGAGGGGAAACGGGAAAAGTTTTTTTCTTTGGGAGAGGGAAAATATAGAATCGATTTTTATAATTTTTTTGTACGCGACTTTCCGAATTGATCTATTTTTTCTTTCCATTTTATTCCGTGTAGAGATCTCCAGCGCCCCCTTGCGAGCTCAATCCTCCTCCCCCACCCCCAATAACTTGAAGGGAGGGTCCTTGTGGAGGTGAGTTCAGGTTCTGGTTCTGTCTCAGCACAAATTTGGTCAGTCGATTGGGTCCAATTTCTGAGATGAAGATGGTCTGTCCATCCCTCGCGACGGCAATATCGTGAGGACTAATGAATCCCCGTTTGCTAGTCCACGTGTCCATGACAGTGCTCGTCTTCCAGTCGACGGTCAGCCCCTGAGTTTCCGCGGGCGAGGATCCCGCCCCATTTATCCCGTAAAGACGCCCGTCAGCTGCAGAAGGAAATTCAAGAGCCACCAACCAATTTGATGAAGAACGGCTGCTTTTTATTTCAGTTGGAAAATATATAGGTTTTGCCGTTTTTAATTATAATTTAATTAACTAAATTATTTTTTTTCTCTGGAGAAAAAACAGAGAAAAAAAAGACTTACGTGAGTAGGCGATCCCGAAAATGCGTCCGATGTAAAAGCCGTTGGTGACGCTGACAATTTCTCCGAATTGCTGGGGATTCGAGAGACCCGCGTTGATGCACAGAATTCGCCGGTGTTCCCGGTCCGCGATGCAGAGGACGTCCTCGTCTTCGATGAGGGCGAGCGAGTGAGGAATTGCGAGAGCTGAGCCCTTTCCTTCCATCCAGATCCAGCCTTTAAAAGAGAGAGAAAGTTGAAAAGAAAGTATGAAATATGTATATTATTTTTTATGCGTGAATAATTTTTTGAGAAGAGTGAAAGCAACTCAGTGGAAAAAAATCCAGTGAGGTATCATCATCTTTTTCAGGAGAAAGTGGGAGAAAGCGGAAGTCACGTATGTTCTTTCGCTTGGAGAAAGTAGGGTATTCTCAAGAAAAATATGACAGGGAGGCTCATAATTTTCCATTATGGTGTCCGGATTTTGACAGAAAAGCCTGATAAATATTTATGGGTGGAGAAGAACGTGTCTCCTGTCCCATGTCTCTCGGTGCTGGCTGAGCTCAGGTTGAAAAGTGAAAGTGGAGAAAGGCGGAAGGAAAAGAAATGGAAAAAAGAGAAGAGATTTGGAAAAGAAAGCTGAAGAGATTTTCTGCAAGAAATCTAGTAGAATTTCGAGTGACGATACTAAACCAGCTGCTCCTTTTTTTGAAGGGGAGGGAGCTTCGGAAGGAAGGGAAAGCTGGTGAAAGTGGATTGAAGTCTCGAGATAATGAGAAAATGGTTCGTGGAGAGATCCGGTGTTGGGACAACTACTCAGGAATCTATGCGTATGTAAAAGATGTGATGACAGGAAACAAGGAAAAAAACTGTCGGAGGAGAAAGTAAACTGAAGTGAAAGTATGGCAGCTACTTAATACATTTTTTCTGTCTGTCTGTTTGTCTTATTTATACGTTTTTGTACATTTGTTTAAATATATTATGATGACATTTTGGAAATTACTTTTCTCCAACTTTTCGTTTAATTTTTAAAAAAGAGAATGTTAGAGAAAGTTGAAATGAGGTGAAAATTTAAGCATAAAAAAGATTTGACTTGCATATACGCAGCTTTAAATAAATGGAATTCATGCATTTTTAAAATCCAGTTGTAGACCTGCTGCCTTCCAAAAAAAAGAGAAAGCCTTTGTCCATCTGACTGCCAAGACCCCTTGAAATTCAAGAGGAGAAAGTCAAGTGAAAGCTAAATATACTTTTCATCTTGGCATCTCACATCCCATCCATTCTTCTCCACAGAAAAAAAGGAATAGAAAAAGACCAGACCAACCAACAAAATTTAAAACCTTTCTCCTTTTCCCATTCCATATGCTTTCTCCACTTTCTCCAAGACTTTTTCCTCTTACATTTGCATTACATATTCATATTATTATTATGGCTTGCTTGCTCGCTTATTTTTAGCTGCCTGTTCACACATACTTTTATTCCAAAAAGAACGAACCATGGAGAAAGCTGTACAGAGAAAGTAGGGAATTTTTTTATCGGCCATGAGAGCAGCCACTTTATTTTGGATGATGACCACTAAAAAGTAAGGAGCAGGGAGAAAAAGAGTGATATGAGTGCGTCTTCGTGAATAGATGGACGTGCATGGATCGATAGACAGAAGAAGAAAAAAAATAAGTGGCATAATATTTCCCGTTTACTATTGCTACTCACATCACACAAGACTCATAGTCAGACAGAGAGAAAGATGGAGAAATTTTGGGGGAAAGCACAGGAAAAATAATGTTATTGGCATTTTTTGTGAGTGTGTGTGCATGTCGATAAAATAATGGCCTGCAGGAACGAACCCGAGAAAACGGAAGAAAAACCGGATGGAAAAGTAGAGAAAAAAATGTCTAGAGTTTTTTAGACGAAGGAGAAAGCATGATGATCACACACAGAAACGAAAGGATCAGGATATTTTTTTCTGAGACTGATGGAAAACATGGAATCAGTCTTTTCTGCTTTCACTTGCAGATAAACCGTGAATTTCTAAACGGATTTGTAAAAGTAGCGGATATTTTTTTACTGAATCGTTTAGAAATTAATTTGGCTTTTATTCAGAATAAAAGCTGGAAGCGACGGACAGACAAACAGGAAAAATACAGTAATAAAAATGCTACCGCTACTTTGATATATTTTTTTCTCATAAAACAAATAAAACTCTCGAGCAATAGTCAGCAAATAAAAACTAACAAGCTTACAGTTTAACGATAAGTAAATAGTGGAGAAAGCAAGGAGAAAATAAAAATTAGCTGGACGGAGCTCACATGTCTCTATTTTTGGCAAAAGATTTTTCCCAGAAAAAATATAAATGCGTGGGTGGTCTGGTCTGGTCTGGCACTGGCAGAGGTACCATTTTCACCTTCTCTGCCATACCTCCCATTTAAATTTATGTATTTACCTTCATCTCCAAATTTGGCCTGGAACTTTCCCTCCTTGTCAAACTTCATGATCCTACTATTACAGTAGCCATCAGCCACAAAGAAGACCCCCGACGACGCCACAGCCACATCCGTGGGTTTACAAAAGTGGTCATTACTCGTCCCCGGGGTAAATTCCTGCCCCAAAGTCAATATCGGTTTGTCCGCTCCCGGGAGGAATTTAAACACCTGGTGCATTGCCACATCCGTCAGCCAAATATTATTCTCTTGATCGATCGTGATCCCATGCGGCATGTAAAATATTCCTCCTCCCCAGCTTGCCAAAAGCTGGCCAGTTTTGGAGTCAAGGACGACAATCGTGTCTTCATCGATGGGACCTTCTTCTTGTCTCAAGTAGTGATTCGTTTCGTTGAAGGAGCCCGCATCCCAGATTACTGTGCCGCGATGGAACACAACAGGATTCCCGCTTGTGTCCAAGTCCACGCCAGAGATTTGACCGAGGTCGTATTCTTCGAGGGGCCAGTCTTCGACTTCCACGGGGTGGGAGGTTGTCTCTGCAATCTACACAAAAATTAATAGTCAAGTCATGTCAGATCGTCTATAAAACAAACTTTTATAACAGCTTTACAGTTAACTTTCTCTCTCCTAAACTTTCTCTTTTTTCCCCGAGTCCCAAGACCACTTAGCAAGGCACAAAAAAAACAAGTCCCTTGTCTACTCTTCTGTCATCAGACGATGGTGCCCAGCGGTCCCATATCCTTACAATATAAACTCTGGCAGACATGCCATCATATTCATCACGTAGAGATGGAGAGAAAGCAGAAGAGAGAAAAAATAAACTTGTTGTTTGCTCAAACAAACAAGGTAATCAAAGTTAACGGGGGTTGTTCATGGGAGAGAAAATAAATATGGTGAAAGTTTTCTCCGTTTTTGGTGGAGTCACTACAGAAAGTGTGTGTGATGCATTTTTATAACCTGAATTAATACATCACTAAAACAAACACACACGCAGAGAGAAAGAAAGAAAGAAAGAAAGCATAGAATTTTTTTCTGAAGAGAAAGCAAAAAAACGCATTCTCACAGCCAGCAAGAAAATTGAAGAGAAAATGAGGCTAAGTTTCTTCTAGTTCTAGACTTAATAAGTGGGAGAAAATTCCCACCAAACGATAAAAACCCCAGAGGGTTTTCTATTTTGCCGGGAAATTTACGAAATAAAGTTTGGTCTCTATTTTTTTTTTCAGAACTTTTGTCCAAAGTGGACGAAAACCGGTTTTAACCACTTGACCAGCCCTAGCATAGTAACAAAATAAAAGAGAGAAAATTTATTGGTTTGTATATGCACCAGCCTCCCTGTCTCCGTGAAAAGAGAGAAAGTAAAATGCTATTAAACTTAACAGCAATTTTCTCTTCTGCTTTCTCTCAAGACAATCGTCTTGATATTGTTATTACCCTTTGCTCGGATACCAAGACAAATGTCGAAAGACATAAAAGCTGTGTGGAATTAGAAAGCTTTAATTTTTTTCTCCCTTATGTGTTGTGTGGGTGATTCGGAATGGATACATTTTTGGCTTGAATTCTCATGAAAAAATAGCTTTCTTTTTTTAAAGGCAAGGCCAGCACAAAAAAAAGTGTATTCCTCCCCGTTTTTCTTCTTCTTGGGAGGTTGGGAATGAAGAGAAATGGACACACGAGATGAATTCCAAATTGGAGGAAATAAAAGTGGAGGCATCATGGAGGGAAAAAATAGTGAGTCGTAGTCGTAGTCGTGCTCTACGTGAAAGTTATGGTGAATGATGAGGTGTAATGTAATCCAATCCATTTTGTTTGTTTCGAGGAAGAGGGAGGGGGTATCCCTGTGGAAACGCTTGGTAGTAACTTTCCAGCAATTACTTTTAAAATTTAATTTTTTTATTGAGGAAAAAAAATACTCCCTTTCGATTCGAACTCTTCCAAAAAAATTGTGTAGTAGTTTTTTTGATCCGGTTTATTTTTTCTGTGTGGAAAAAATGGCAAATAATTTGACCAAGAAAATGTTGGCTCTTATTGCCACCCTCCTTATTTTTGGGTTTCCTTTCACCCCCGCCCAACAAAAACAGCCGTCCAGCCTTCCTGCCCACCTCTCCTTCGCCAAAGTGCTCCAGCCCATTGGTCCCTCCTCCGCGACAGACAACAGCGGTCCCCAACCTTTCTGCAGCAGCTTCGACGAGACCCCCATAAGCTGCCCGCCTCACCAAGCCGAGGACAACGAGAAGATGTGGACCTTCATGGAGGAATGCCGGGAGACGGAAAAAAGAGGAAATACTTATGGCGTCACCTGCATCTTCTTCCCTGTGCAGCTGAACCCCCACACCAACAAACTAGACAGCTGCCACCACATCGAGAAGCCACAGCATCCCTGCATCTTCGGCTTCCGAGTGCGACCCACCCGCCAGCAGCGTCGAGGCATGGCAAACGACGCCTTCATCACGGTCGAGTTCTTCGGCAAGATTCCCCCATTCCCGATGCCCGATGGGAGTAACACCCATCCAGGATTTGATGTGGCCGAGTACCTGGCTCTTGGTATCAGTCCGGGTGACGCCATCATGGGAGACGACCTTGTCATTTACTGCCATCCTTTCATGGACAGGAACATGTTTCCCCCGGGAAACAATACCTCTAAGGAGCCTCCCCGCTATCCCGAAGACATTGGCGTGGGTATAAACAAGTACTATACTGAGGGGAACGGCAAGATGGCTTATGACGCGGAGCACACCTTTGGAGAAAAGACTGGCGAGGTGAAGGCAACATCAGTGGAGTACTGGCTGGGAGGAGACCTCACATCCCCATCTTGGGGAGTGGTCAACTGCAAGGCCGACATTTCTACTTATATCCTCCTCAAAAGTCGGATGGAGCTCTTCACCGGGGTCGAGATGGACATGGAGCGCCAGAAATCCGCTGTGGTGTTCCTAGCGGTGGGCCACTGCCTTCAAAATGAGTGCCTCGGGGATCATCCCAACAACACGGAGCAGTTCTCTGAAATCGCGAGGAGGTCCTCACCAATGGCTTATCATAAGAAGTTCTATGTCTCTACGGAAGGAGGTCAGGGTGCTGAGGTGGAGCTGTTTCAGGCTATCGAGAGGCAGGATTCGGGTGGAGCGGAAATGGGAGGAACTACTACTAGCGTTTGGATCTTAGCTTTACTCGCTATTATTAAATTACCAATTTTCTTATGAAAAAACAATAATTTTACCAAAAAAAATTGTTCCTCTTTTTCGTTCAAAAATAAAAATAATTTTTATTTTATTTACCTGCTCATCAAATCTCCGTTTTAACAAAGCTCGCACATTTTCCTCTGCCTGGTTTCCAGCATTTCCAGCATTTCCAGCAGCCACTACGGGACTCGTCGCTGCAACGCTGGCCAAACTGAAGAAAATCAGGAGGCTGGAGGAAACCACACATGAGAAAAGGAGCAAACCGCTGCCACTTCCTGTCATCCTCAGTCCAAAAAAATATATATGTCCTCTCACGTTTCAATAGAAGCTGGTGTATCTGTTTTTCACACTATTTTTTTAAGACCACCCACGTAGCACTCCCACGCAAAAACAAGATTATATTTTTTTACACAGGAAACCACACACAAAAAAAAACTATTCACTTGACAAAATGTTTCCTTAAAAAATTTTTAATGCTCCCAAAACACAAAATACTTTTTAAAAACTTTTTTAATGGCTATAAATTTTTTTCCCATGAAAAAATAAACTATATCAATTTAAAAATGATTATAATAAATTGACTACTAATTTTTCTTCTTCTGTTGATAGAGAATAATAGCTTTGGTCTAATAAATTCATAAAATAAGTGGCCTGGCCATCAACAGCAGAACTACAGCAGCGCGGGTCTCTCCATAAAAAATATATAACAGTTTGGTTTACTTTTTTATTTATTTATGGGCTCGTCTAGAGAGAATTGTGGGCCTATCAAATCAATTTTTATTATGGCAATTCCATCCAATCCAGCCAAGAAAATATGTGTGTGGTAATCTCTGGAAGCTTTTTTTTCTGGAGGAAATAATTTAGTAAGTTGGCTGTGTACACAAGACAGAACACAAGCTTGAGTTTTTACTTTGTAGAGAGAGAATGGAATGTTTTTTTGGATGGATGTTGACTGTGTGTGTGGAGGATGACGACTGTAGTCTGGTCTCTGGTCTCTGGACAAAAAAAAGGAATTTCTGGTGGAAAAAAATATATCAGAAGTTGGTTTGGTTTTTTTTGGAGAGCTGGTGGAGATTCAGTGACAGCTGTTGACTATTGCCTTGGAACGACTGCTGCTGTTGGAGCTGTTGGAATTGGAAGGTGGAAATTGTGGAATGGAAAGTTTGGTTGTGTGTGTGTGTGGATTTTGGAATGGAAGGAGTTGAGGGGAAAAATGCTGATCGACCTTCTATGTAGTATGGAAGGTTGCTGCATGGCTGTTTATACTTATGTGTATATGTGGAGTGGAGGGGAAAGGAGAATAATGGAATATATGGAAAAGGAGCAGAAGGAGAAATGGTGGAAAACGAAACGACGTAAGCAATTTCTCTGTCGACTTTTCTCCCCTTATAAGTTTCAAGCCAAGCGAAGCAACTACGAAACAAAAGATATATATGTACATGTTATATATTATAAGGGTTCTAAGAAGATAGAGAAGGGTAGCATCTATGAGGACGGTAGAACCAGTATGTTCGGTTGTCCCGTCCGGCCAGATATTTCCTTTCATATATTGGATTCAGGCATGGCATTGTTTTTAGGGGTAGATGAGCAAAATTCTAGTTTTTGTTCAGGGTTTAATTAGGTCTACCCACGCAGCTTTGAGATTTCCTGAGTTTTAAATGGCATTTGAGTTTTAAAGTTACAGTTAAAAATTTGAACACATAAGGTCATTGACAACACATTTTTAATTTCCCGCCGTATTAAAATTTAAACAGTGGTCGAACCAATTAAAACTAATTACCCATTTTGTAGCATTTTAAAGCTTTTACTGGCTAACCTTTTTCGTTAAAGCCTGGGTAAATTGAATCTGAAAAAATATCGACGCATTTTTTGGCATTTTGCATGGCGGAAATTGGATTTTGGGGCATGTCAGGACAGATTTTTTGGTTTTGGGGCAATCTAATAAAATAAAGCTTAACCGCCAAGAAATCATCCTTTAAAAACGCAGTTCTAACGTGCTCCTTTCCTCCGTCTTGTTTTTCCTCTACCCAAAATATATTCCCCTTTCTTCCTTTTCCCTGTATAAAAGTAAATGCTTTTTCTCCATTCCCCTTTATAAAACTCTATTTCTGTATACCCAATGCCACATTTTTTTCCTATGGATTCACTCACCACTGCGTATATATATACCATACTTCCTTTTACATATAAAACTCTCATTCTCATTCTGTCTCTCTGGCTATATGGCTTTCTGCATTTTCTCTCCTCAGTTTTCATTGACGCACGTAATTTCCATTCCACAGAAATCCCCTCACATACAGACACACACACACATCAGCCCCCACCATCCACATGTAAATTGTGTAGAGAGCTGCCCTATTACTGCCAACCATCCCATATAATAATCAAAATACGCCGTATAATACTATATAAACCCATATAATATAATATATCCAATCCACTCTTTAGAATTGAATGGCATGCTATTACGGACCAGAAGAAGAAAAAAACGCGACAACAACTCAACTCACTTTTCACACAGGAGGACGGCGACGGCACGATCCCCCTACTTTCTCCTTAAAAAGCTTATATGCAATGCATTTTCCACTCTCTACTCCACTTTTTATTCCTTCTTATTTGCATACACATTTTTTTTTCTTGGGGGCTGTCCACACTAAACGACACCATTTCCATCCTCAATTTTATGAACCATTCCTGTCATTTTTTTAGAATGACTTGGATTATGAACGGACCCATTTAAATTTTTTGGAGATGTACCTACGTATACGTACGATCCATGCAAATCTTTTTTATTTTCGTTGGAGAAAAGATGATAACATTATTTTTAGTGGAGAAAAGCGTGCGTTGGAAAGTTAAAAAAATATATTTTTGGAGATTCAGAGCAGCATATTTTTTTGCCATGGGCTGGAAATAAAAATGGAACGTGCACAGCAGCGTTTATGCAAAAAGCTGGGTATGTGTAGCAATCAACTCAACTCAACTCAACTTCTCTGAGCTTTCTCTCCAGAGCCAAGAGTCGCAATGCTTTCACTCGGATAGCTTTTTAGTATAATGCGATGATCATCATGTAAAATGGAAATATTTTTCAAGAGAATCTGCTATTCTCTGCTTGCCTTCCAGTTTGGTTTTTTGTTCTCTGTTCATGTAACCAGTAATCCAGTCAATCTTTCTATGTTTTTTTATTCCTTTATCTCCTTGTCGCTTTCTCTACTTTCTCTCTATCTCTCTTTAAATGTTGGAGAGAGATGCATGCACTCCATTCTTTTTGTGCTCTTCGGCTCCCCTATTAACTTAAATTGTTGGATTTGGAGACTGGATAGGATTGGATTGACTCGCAAGTCAACAAAAAAAATATATAAATTGGGAGAATGGTTTGGAATAACAAACAAAGTGAAAGCTGGAGAAAGAGAGAAAGCGAAAGAAAGGGATTTAATGATATGAACAGCCCCTTTGAAAAAAATCACATGAAAGTATTTTTTTCTTTTGTTCATATTTCTTTTTGAGTATCTCTAT
>JAQIWO010000177.1:0-18573 GCA_034695405.1 Entomobrya muscorum
ACCCAAGTAGAAGTGCATCTATGTCATCTGCGACGAATTGTGGTACCGCGCACTTCTACTTGGGTGGTCTCTAAATGCAACCAAAAATATCAGAAAAGGCAAAAAAGAATTGCAAAAAATAAAAACAAATGCGGGTGGTCGTTTTGGAAAACGGGACACGTTATAACCATCGCTATTAGCCCCAAAGAAATCACTTAAAAGTAAACGGACAGTACAACGAAGTATACTTCATCACCAGTTCCTATTGATCCTCAAATTTCATTCGAACCAGTTTATGTCCGGTCCCTTTCATGAAATATAAAACAATCCCGGACTATCGTACACAACAAGCAAGCTGTATGACTCCTAGACTATTTTCTTCATAAAGTAAAATCATCTTCCGGCAATCTAGCGATCGAGTCCTTTTCAGAATTTTCTAAGATGCGTAAAAAGGGAAAAAATTATAGCAACGGTGTAACGGTGATACTATAGTTCATCGACAAAACTACATAAAAACTCCCAATCTTTGATATCATTGATGCTTTATGCTTTATTTCAATGAAACTCAATAATACTTGAAATAATTTCATAACAAGAGAGTTGCCACTAGCTTTAAGCAACTCTACATCGCTTTAAAGCTAGTGCCAACTAATGTACGTGAGGAAATATGTTTGCCGTATTTGTGTTTTATCGGCGTTCAACTTTATTTTATAAAAATAACTTCATAATTTTTTTCTTAAATGTACGTGTTGTCGCTTACCAGTGTAAACTTGAAAAAAACACAGCCCACACATTCAGTATGGAAGCATATTTATATTGAGTTCCCTATTAAATTGATCATACGTATCTTAAGTTTTTAAACGCTTGACCTGTGACTAAGAGAAACGTTTTAACATTTAACTTAACTAAACCTAGTTTAATGAGTCCGGTTAGAAGACTGATGAAATCTAATTGATGTTGGTTTTGAATTGAAGCACGATTGACAGGGCATCGCTGGCAAGATGTTCCTAAGAAAAATGTTGGACATTCACGGACAACTAAGAATCATTTCAGAGTTGCTCGGAAGGTTAGGGCGGAACCTTGGATAAACAGATTTAGACAATGGGACAATGGTCGGACTTACAGTTCTGCAGTTGACGATTCTCGGAACAACTGGAGACCGGGCAGCTACACAATGCATCCAGTATATGGGGCTTGTGATCATCATTATCTGACATTATAGATTTGGCCGGTTTTGGTGTGTGTTGTAGTACTCACAAAAAGATTTCGACTGACACAAAAATTTATTTTTATATGTATACCCCAAGGGGGCTAGGTCCCCTCAAAAAAAAAGGTACAGAATCAGGAACTTTTCGAATCACTTGGAAACTTTACAAAGATCAGGCTACTTCGTTTATAATTATTGTTGCCCTTGGTATTTTGCAATTTTGGGGCGAAACTCCGTGGAAAAATATCAATAAATACTCAAGATATCTTTATTTTTCGAAAAAAATCTTGACCTTTTTGACCGACTAATTCTCCTATATTATTGCTAACCGGGCCAAATTAAAAGTGTTAGAGTATGCTCCAAGAATAGGGCTTTCGTCTGCTTTTGGAATTTTTCCATAATTCCCGTGTATAGTGGAGATATGGCCATAATATAGGAGAATTAGCCGGTCAAAAAGGTCAAGATTTTTTTCGAAAAATAAAGATATCTCGAGTATTTATTGATATTTTTCCACAGAGTTTCGCCCCAAAATCCACTTCGAAAGCGATAAATGACTTCTTTAATTATTTTATCCTCTCTGTTAATTATTAATTTGTAATCTAGTGTAGGTATATTCATTAGATTGAAAACGTAGACTAAGTTTTCCAGTCAAAATGTATTTATTCAAAAAAAGTTTTAGTGGGTGTTTGGATCAAAAAAATGAAAAAATAAAATAGTTTCTTCCAATGTAAAATATTATTTAAAATTAATTGGTTGATTGGTTGCTAAAAACTAAAATAAAAGGAATAATTATTGATGATGTGTCCACTGTCGATTCAAAAATAAAAATGTTAAATGCCACCAGTTGTTTTAGAGTAATAGCAATAATTATTTGTAATAATATTACATCAATTTAACAAATGAAATATTATGATAACGAAATTGGGTTCAAATGAGAAACGAAAAGAGTTTAAAATGAGGGTCGGCAGAGGCAGACAACTAGGCAAGCCTACCTATAATGGTCTCAATATTCATAGAAAAAATTGCGGGGCACTGTGCATCAAACCCTAAACCGAGCGGGAAACCTTTACATTCGATTCCAAAAAAAAATTCATTAAACTTCTCTCTGTGCTCTCATCTGTCATCTGAGTGAACAAGCATCAAAAAATTATCCATTATCCATCTGATCCGGATTCAACTTACTTTTTCGAGGGATATTCAGTGCATACCTTTTTTGAAGAGATATTTCTTTTGTTAAATTGTACGCTAATTTGTTGTCGTTGAATTAGATAAGTTGTAAGTGGTCAATAATCTCACATTGATTAAAATGGGCGTTGGTGCTAGTAAGGATTTGGAGTGTTTGGAGGTGAACCCAGTTGCTGTGGAAAGGAATGGGGGCGAAGCTAGGCCAGTGGACGCCCTAGACCTTCTACCTGTTGAGGTGAGCTTGCCGTGATTATCAACACAGGATTCGTAGCTTATCAGCCTATCGTAATCTTATCATCAGTCATCATTAATTGTTTTTTTTTCTTGTGTTTTTGTTTGTTGCAGATCTGGGAACGAATCGTCAAGGAACTGTGGAAGATGTCACCTCTGGAGGCAGTGAAAGTGTCCGGCACCTGCGCCCTTTTCAGCTCATTGGTGGCTTTTGAGGTGCTGGCGTATGTGGATGAGATCAAGGAGATGACACGCCGTTGTTTGCAGGAGAGAAAGGACTTCATCCTGGACCATCAGCGTCATCAACTGCAGTTGGAGGATTGGAGAAAGCGGATGGCAGAATTATGCTATCAAATGGAGGTGTTGTTGGATGAACGAGATTGGAATCGCCTCGTCGACGCGATGCAACAGGCAGCAGATCTTCGGATTCAATACCAACTTCAACAACAAAACTGGGAAACGCGACAAGCGGAATATGAGCGGAAAATGGCTGACTGGCAGTTACAGACTGATCTGTATGACAAGATGGTGGCGTCGTGGGACTGTGTGAACAGGAGAACCCCACCGCGTAATTGGAAATGTTCCATTGTCTAAAGTTCAAGGAGAAAGCTTGCTTGGAACGTGAAAATCTTGGGAACTTGGTCGCTTTCATTTCAAATACGATTTTCACTAATTTGTTAAAAAATGTATATTTGTTTGTTTCTGTGAATTCAGAACTCTAAATTAAATTAAAAAGTCCTGTGGATTTGTTTTTCCCAATAATATTAATTGCAAAAAATGTCATTTCACTGTTCTTTCAAAACACCTAAATATACAATAGCTCATTGTTTTTAGTTGCTGTCGTTTTCACATGAAATAATTTTAATTCTAAAAATATGTTTTCGATGCGTAGTTTTCTAAAGTTTAGCCATGCACCTATGATGATGCAATTATGTATAAACCATTTATAATTCATGTATCAAAGAAATGCGTTAGAAATAGAATAGAAACTTAGGTATGTAAAGCAGCCAAGGAATATCGATTAAAGCCACACGTCTAGAAAAGCGGCACAAGTGTTTCAAGGTTGCATGCAAAAAAATATTGCGGGGCGATATGATTCAAATCGTACAACGAGCGGGAATCATGTTTTCGATGGATTAAAAAAAACAAATTCAAAGCTTTCTCTCTGCTGTGCTGTCATCTGTTCTGTGATCCGAGTCATTCAATATCAAAACATTATCCATCTTTTCCCTCAAGCTCACATTCGTGCCGGATCCTGCAGCAATTACAAAAAATTAAAGGAACCTTCGTTTTTAATTTTTAATTTATTATATTAATTTTGAGTACGTTAAATTCTGAAGAATAGGAAAGCAAGCATGAAAGTTTTGAAGGCGTCGTCGCTAAAGCATTTTAGCCTGTTGTGGATTTTGATAGTTAGTGATGTGATAAGCTCCGGACCTCCTCCGGATACGTGCCACTGCCAAGCTCCAGATGAAATATACTATCCGAAATGTTATAATTCTACTGGTCCAAGTGCTGATCCCACGATGGAAATCCACATGAACTACGGCTCGACGAAGGTGCCCCACCAGGACCCAATAATGCTGCCGCCTCCTCCAGTAAAAGATGCTCCCATTCTGGTCAAAATGATTTTCCGGGGAAACATTGCAACTGGAGTGAACTTTGTTTTGGAGGGAACCCAAGATCTAGCACCGCTGGCTGTTATGTTAGGTAACGTTGACAAGGACATGATAGTGAAAATCCTGCCTGTGTTAACGACATTGGAATCGGTGGAGATTCAAGTCACTTCAGCGCCGGGAGCCAAGCCAACTAAATACACAAAATACCTTGGATTGTGGATGGAATGCCCTCCACTACAACCTGAATGTAATACTAATAAATGTATTTGCAATTAGTCCATCCATACTTAAACTTGATAAAGAACTGTAAACTGTTTGTGTTGTGTAGAGATTGTCATTTGAAATGAAACTTATAAATTATTTTCATTCAAGTTACATTTTTGATTATTGATTAGCCCATATATTAATATTAATAATGTTAATTAGTTTAATTGTCAGAATGAGCAACATAATATTGATTTAAATAATATTGATAGTTGAATATTATTATAGTGCTTCATGAAACCAAAATGGTTTTTTATGTTTGTGTTTTTGTGGAACTTTAATAATGGAGAATTATTGTGCAAATAAAAATATTATTATATAGAAATGTTGTCCAATGTCCAGTCATATAATTTCCATTAAGCATAATTGACATGCACTCTCTTGGGATTCTCGCTCCGCCCCCACATATTCTCATTGCTAATTTGTCTATCAAAGTTTTTATTTCATATCTTATTGGAAATCCCAAAAATAGTTGGAATAGTCCTTTGCTTAACTATGATAATAAATAGCTTATCTTCGCTTAGTTTTGTATACTATATTTATGTTCAAACTTTGAATAGATCTTTTAAAAAAAGAAGAGTTCCAGGGAAGTCTCCGGTTGCAAAAAAATATATTTATTTTGGAAAAATGACGAAAATGACATATAATTATCATGTAACAATTAAACGATATATTTTTACAGGAAATAAAACGATGGCATTTTGTTTCCAACAATACAGTATACAATAATTCAACTGACTCATTCCATTAAAATCGAGAAAAATGCCTACTCCATCACGAAATGTTTGACCTCCACATCGGTGCACTCGAACAAACTGTCAGTGTCTCCGTCCTCCATCATCATGTCGTTGTATCCATCAACTGCATCCTCACCTTCCAAGAACGCTGATGACGACGAGGAGAGTGGGTTTCCACTTCGCATGGAGCTCTGCTCCGCCTCCATATTTTCAGGTTCACAGTTGACGTATCCTCCATCGACCAAGGAATAACGGGGAATATCGTCCTTCATGGCGTTGCCAGTAAGCGAGCAAGTTTGACTCCTTTGAACAGCGCTTCCAGATGATTGACAATCACATGCATTCGAAAATTAGAAGGGGTCGACTTGACAAGGTCATCACAGTAGAGACACTGATATCCCATTCCTTCTCCTAAGGTCTTGCAGTGTTCCAACACCATCGCCTTTGTTGATGAAGTACTGCCTTTGTCGTTACGGGGTTCTTGACTGGGAAAAAAGGCTGGAACAGCATTTGAGATGGGAGATGTCTTCATGTCGGTGGTAGTGGTTGCGATGAGAGGGGCTTCTTTTCTTGTATTCCTGTTGACCTTGCACGAGCCCTCAGCTATTGGCTCAACCAACTTTGTAGAACCGTCGGAGGTAGGATTTGAACGGTAGGATTTTCTGTTGACGACGGAACTTGAGCTTGCAGACGACGCCAATGCTGGTGAAGTTTTTACCGGGCATGCCTCCACCAATTTTGACGATGCTGGATACTCGTTCTCGGTTGCGAAAGTTGTGACGTTCCTTCTTTCCTTCCGATTGATCCGATGAGTGTAGTCCTCCTCCTGCAGTTTTGCGGAACCTGCACAAAAATTAAAATTATTAACAGCAGTTGAAATAAGAATAAATGAATTATAATATTTTATTCCGTAACTTCGAAAACTTGACCTACATCTTTGTCCAGTCTCCTCCCTCAGATATTCCAATATGGTTACTCCAACTGGATTATCCCCTTCCGCAATCATTTTTTCTCGAATATTCTTCCACCGTCCTTCCTCTTCCGACTGCTGCGATTCCTCCAGAAATCCATGAAACTCCTGCAACTGTCGAGTCATCCGCAGTCTCACTTCTTCCATCTGATGAATCAACTCAGACAGACGGTTAGTTTCTGTCGAGTAGAGAGTCACTGAAAAATACGGCTTTTCCATTTCCAACTACGTATCCTCCTTCACTTCTTCGACTTGACGCAGACGTGCCAATAAATTGAAGCCTCTGATGTCCAAGTAGCGACAAATGATCCCTAGAGAAACTCCCGTCATGACGCCACCATCGGAAGAATCCTTGAGGCAAAGGAAGCAGTTCCCTCTCGTGTCCAGGACAGATGATGATGACCTTCTGCTGTCCTTCGAGCAACCATCGTTTTGATAAGTCGCCATTGCTATCCTTTGGTTCACTTCCCAACCCAATTACACCGTACACTTTACGTCAGCTCTTTTTTTATTCAATCAATAAATAATTAACAGCACACCTCGTTTCAAACGCTTTCGCCAATTGAATCAATGAGCATTCACAGAATTAAATTGGATAATGGATACACCTGTTGCATTGTTTGGATAATGTCAGCTGGGATGTCCTCGTTTCGTAAACAAAAGCTGAAAATGACGACCACCACAAGGCAAACAAAACCATGCAGCAGACAGCTGAAGAATTTTCCCGCCGAACGTTTTGGGGCACTGTGAAACACGTTGAATGAATACTGTATGTATTGATTCCGTCGCAGCTTGCGTCCTTTTAGAGACTATAATTTTGTCAAGGAGTCAACAGTCCCCAGTCCAACAATCAGACACAAAAAAGTAAATAAATGAATATATTATTTCTAAACAAGTTTTAAAAGATTCGCTATTAATCATAGCTACAGCTACAAAAACTCGAACTAACTTAAGGTGCGTGCTTCCGGAAGGATTCATTACTAGATAAAATTGAAGTTCAAGTTTCAAGTACGACACCATCAAACTTCAGGCAAGCCAAGAGACCAAGCCATCCAGAGGCGAAGCAAATAGTTCACGATGGGGTCAAATCTTTCCACTCCGCAGAGGAACCCGGAGGAAAGGCATCTAGAGACCCTTCATGTTGCAGTCTTTGAAAACGATTTGGTAAGTAATATTTACCAATTCATCTGTCTTGATTCACAATTAAAAAACACTTTTCCCCTTGTTTCATTTCTGATGTAAATCAACTTTTAACTTTTTTCTCAGCTGCTCGAGCGGATATTGGTTCACGCCCTCCGGAAGTCAAACACTTCTGAATGGGATGATCCACTGTGCAACACCACTGCCCAGGTCCTGCGACAAGTCTCCCGCTCCTGGCTGATTACCACTTCCACCATATTCCAAAAATCAAAATGCCCACTCTTCCGATTCTCGCTTGGGACAGTCGACAAGGAGCAGGGATACGGGATAGAACCTGAGCTCCATGACCTGAGTACAAGCGTGGCGTTTGGTAGACTATATTGGGAGAACGTGACCAATCCATTTAGGCTGTCTCTCGAATTAGCTCCATTCTATCACGGAGCACCAATCGAAGATCAAGCTCGTTTAGTCAAGACACTCCAATACCTGGACCCTGCCGCATTGACCGAGCTGTGGATCCAGGAGCCATGTGAAGCTGTACGTCCCCTTCCAGACCTGGGACTCATGAACTTTCCTCTCCTCCGATTTATGTTCTTGATGTACTCCCGGCAAAATGGTGGAGAAAGCGACTTGGAAGAAGAGAGTGCCATCCGGTTTGACCATTTCTTTCAAACTATTTTGGACGGGGCGAGGAACCTTGAGCACATGGAAGTAGCACGCGAGTATTTAGCGGGACACAGGCGGCTTCCTGTACCGTTATCTCCGTCACTCACCCACCTCGAGACAGTTTATCATCCGGAAATGAATGTCCTTCCTGCCCGTCAAGTACAATTCGACCATCTCCGGTACCTGGACTTAGACATCTGTGAAGGTGACGACCTGATCGGATCCAAAGGCGAGAGCTTTCGCCGCCTCCTGGAGAGATGCAGCGGGACCCTCAAGACCCTCAAGTTGATTGCCTGGTGGCTGCCCGAACTCCAACTCGACCTTGCATCCTTCCCCGTTCTGCCAAAGCTCGAGGAGCTGACATTGAACGTTCCAAGTTTTATTTGGCGACCCTCCGAAGAAGGTGTCGCGTGCTCATCTCGCTTCCCAGCTTTGAAAGTGTTGGAATTTTACACCGAAAATGGGAGCCTCTCCCATTTCGCCGACGCCATGTGTTCCAAGAACTCCCTTTTTCCATCTCTGTGGGGGCTCAAGTTGAGTGTGTCAGCTCACAAAGATAGCTGGTACGTGTTTCCAGTAAATGCTTTCCGTCAAATAAGTTCTTCCTTTGGAAACCTGTCGGAGTTGAGCTTGATCCTGTGCTGGGCGAATTCCAATGTCATTCGTAAGGTGTTTGGAACGATGCAGCAGCTTAGGAAGTTGGAGATCCAGTTTGACTTCGGTATGGACTCTGTTTCCAGCGACGCGTGTGATGCTCTCATCATCGGAACTACGCCACAAATGAGTTCCCATTTGCGAGCAAACGCTTCGCTCCGACCCCGATTTTTGGAGGATGTAGCGGTCGCAGAGCAGCAAGGTCGTCAGATGGAGGATGAGGAGGTCGGTCCTTCCATTCGAAATATGTCGCATCTCCAGACATTTTCCATTTGTGGGTACCTCAGTCCGAGTGGGGTCGACCGTTGGGAAGATTGGGTTACTGGTCTTCTTACAGAAGTCGCCTTCTTCCTTGGCTTCAATATGGCTCCTAGTCTTCGGCATATGAAGGCTACTGGATCCTTTGCGGTTATTGATCATCAAATGCTGGCTAAAATTCAAGAAAGTGTGAATTTTAATTTGGAGATGGAAATTTAAATGCTTATTTTACTTGTGTAAAAATTAAAAAGTGTACTAGAATCTAATTTATTTTGTGCAATATTTTTTTTTAAACTTTCGAGTTTTTAAATGAGTTGAGGAGGCTTCCTATGAGAAATGTAATGATAATGATACTACCGTGAAATGAAAATAAAGTGTCAAGTGATAATAATAATTAATAATAATAAATGCAGTGTGTTAAGTTTTGGTAGAACTTTTTATGGCTAAGAAATATCGTGATTAAAAATAGCCAACAAAATAACTATTTTTTGTAGTTTACACTGTTTATTCCACTTTGCATTCATTTAACTTAACTGCTTCAACTTCATTTAACAGAACCGTGGTCTGTGGACAATTCAAATGCATTTTAATCATCGTTATAATTTATAATTAATAAAGCTATCACTGCTGCCAGAATTAGTCGCGAACAGTAGCGCGTAAAGGGGAAATAAGCCTTGTAAAGAAAACTATACATGTGTAAAATGATATATTATGGTATGCTATGGTGCGTTTCACAATAAGTAGTTAACTGCAGTTATCTCCGAATGAATTCCGAGTTCATGAAAAACAATGGATTGTCTTTATAGGAAAATGGAAGTCGGGAAATCGGAATTCACTATCAATTTGATGCTGAATATTTTGAAAAAGTTTATGAATATTGTTTTTAAAATTTTAAACGAAGTGAATTACAATTGCAATTCATTTTGCGAAAACTTTTTTGTTAATAACACAATTTATTCAACATTCAACACGAAATAAAGCATACATAATATCCATTTATGAGTTAGGCACACCCATTCCTTTTTTTTTATTACAATGATAATTCCTCCACTGCTGATCCATTGTACTTTACCTCCGTCGAAACTGGATACACAGAGTTTGGTGGGTAGAACCGGGTAGATTGACCAACCGCCAGGCAATTGTGCTTTCTATAAACCATTTTAGCAACTCCACGAGAACAAACAGCACAACCGTTTTGATGACAGTGAGCTTCAGTTTGGAAAATGATTTTCCAAGCCATCCAAACTCAAGTCCGAGTTTGATGGTCAGCAACAGGATATTCACAGACAATAATAAGGTCACGAAATGGAAAAGGAACCACAGCAGCTCCAGACCAAACTGCAGATGAGGATGGGTTGCTGTCACCAGTCTTGACAAATATGCGTTTCCAACCCGTTTAAGGGCATAGATTCCTCCACGAAAGGGGTCACCCATTCTTGCAAAAGAATCTGGAGGAAGAATTTGACACTCTTTTTAAATCTCGGACAAAGGCTTGGAGGAACAATTGCTTGAAATGGAGAGCTGCGAATGCACAAAATCCACAAAGTCCGTACTTGTTTATTTGATCAAATATAAAATAATAACATGTATTTATATTTTTTTATAATATTATTATCATTTCCTTCGCCTTAGAAACGCTGTAGAAACCACCCATGCCCATCCATTGAGAAAGATAATGAGAACTACACTTTCAAGTTGTTCCCTGAAAAAAAACGGAGGACCAAATGGAATGGAAAGGAACGATAATGAGTACATTTTACAATTAAATTTTGAATGAAAAACGCTTGGGGCATTATGAGAATGCAAGATAATTTTGAATTTAATTGAAGAACAAGATCGATGACATCTTTGTACTAATACCAACCATCGCTAAATGATTTTCCACATCCTCCACCGGCAAACATACACATGTGTTTCTGGTTTTTGCTTGAAGAAGCAGTAAACGTTTCCTTTTCGATCTTGACTAAAGTCTCTTCCTGAGGACGAGTCAGGTTTTCCTTCATGATGGAGTAGTGCTGAAGAACCAGGTAACTTCTGAAGTGAGTTCTATCCAAGAAGGACTGGTGGCATATTTTGCAGATCATTTCGTTTCGCCTTGTATCCACCAGACGTCGTCTTACGCTCATTCTTGTCTCTGAGATGATCATTTCCCTGCCACAATTCTGGAATTGATTTTCAGTCATATCATCAATGCAGTCATAAAAAATCTCATTTTCCGATTCTTATATCAAGGTCGCCAACATTCTCACCTTCCACAGATGGTGGCGAAGTGGACGAGAGTAGATTTTTATGCCGCGTGGAACTCTGCTCCTCCAATGAATCAACTTCTCCCATGCACGAATTACAGTCTCCGACAATATCTCTGCTCACTCCAATCATCTCCTCCAAATTAGACAATCGAATTTTCATAAAATCCTCCAATGGCTTTCCTATCGACGCCATGATGGAGGAATCAGATGATAATGAAGAATTTTTTGAAAGAGCCAAATTAAAACTCAAGCACGTTGTGTAAGAATCACATGATGAGTACCTAGTTTAGATGTGTACCATGCGTATATAATAAGATGTACCAGATACGATGTCGTGGCTTTAAAATTTGATGTTGAATACGGACAGTGTTGGTCGGTGTAGAAGTGAATGTAATTTAGTTTAATAAAAATTCGGTTCTCAAATAATAAAATATTCATTAATTTACATTTACTTGTTTTCCTAATGGATATGTTCATAGATGTCAAAGTTAATTTAGTTATGATTATGACATGAGTATGATAGAATATAATAGTAATTACATCAATTAAGTACATTACAAAATATTATGATAACATTGGGACTTGAGTGGGAATGACTAAACTACATCTACTGCTTACAGATAAAAATTCAACCAGTATTACACACCTCAGTTACAACACACAACAGTGGTGGGTTCATCTTTTTGTTTGATTGATATTGCTTGCACTGATTTCAGAGCTCTCTGTTGCTGGACCATCTCGGGTGAAATCGTTCTTCGCGGTGGGAACTGCCGTTGCAATTGGTCGGTTTCCCAGCATCACCTTCATCAAAATCCTCTGCCCCACTATCCAAATCGAATTTCGTAGCCATTAAGAATCTCTACTCGTTTCCACATTAGCTTTGGGTCATCTTCAAACAGTTGTTGTATCCTACGATGTATTGGAGGCCTGGTGGTTCGAGAGATCAGTGCAGGACGTGATAGTCGAGTTCCCCATGCTGAAAGCTTAAATGGAACTGGTGAAATTGGAAGGAGGAGGCAGGGTCCTCTCCAGTGAACCCGTTTTGTGGGGGTGGAAGAATTTTAGCAGACTCTCAGCAAGTCTTATATTTAGGGCTTCAAAAAAACGGTAGGGCTGGTTGTAACCGAGGCTATGAATTAGAAATGGATGCTCAAAAACGCTGGAATCAGCAACCTTGTCAAATGGATTGTTTTTGCAATAGTTAAATAATTTTTGTACGTGTATTTCAGTGTCTAGATCTCATCGTATAAAAATGTTAATAAATTGTTAATGTTCAGATTTAAAAACATTAATGAATGGTGCCTGCATTGCTTCTTGATCTCGGTTTTACAATTAATTTACTATTTCCATGCTGAATAATTCGTATAAATTAAAATGAGTGAAAATGTTGAAACAATTTTATTAGCTTTTTTAACTCTGCGAAGTTTTCAATATTTTTAAAACTAAAGAACTTATTTTATTTACATCAAACAACACACTACTCCACAACGAAATGCTTTACCTCGACATCGGTGCACTCGAACAAAGAACAAATACGGTGAAAAGAATTCGCCATATCCTCCAGATATCAGCCCCACTTTACATAGAGTAATCCCAACCATCCTCCGAAAACGAGAATGATCGCCAGCAAGCAGTTTAAAATTTGCTCGATGATTCCAGGCGGCTCCTTTCCTTTTGGAGTGGCGTCAGCCCCTGTCCCCAGCATCTTATCCGGAACTCTTTGCATCGAGCTGTCGCGAGGCGGTGCACTTGCTTGGGTGCAGCATTCCGACCTTGGCCCTAAGGGGGCCGACACAGCGTTTGAACGCAAGGATTTTCTCTGACCGATGGAAGTTGAGCTTGAAGACGATGCTATTGCTGCTGTTGGAGTTTCTTGAAAGGAAGCTCCCAACTCTGATGTTGCCAGATCCGGAGTTTTGGTCGAGATTTGGTTACTTCGGTAGACCTTGGGAGTGTTGTCCTCCGCCAGTCTTGCTGAACCTAAAGAAAAATAACGAAAAAAGGAGTTGAATAATTTAATTAGAGTTTTACTTTTAGATATTAATATTTTGAAAGTTGGCGTTACATCTTTGAGCGGTCTCCTCCCACAGATAGTCCAAGATGGCCACTTCATCTGGACTACCCCCTTCCTCTCGAACTTTCTTCCACCGTCCTTCAGACCCCAACTGCTGCGATGCCTCCAAAATCCCATGAAACTCCTCCAACCGTTGACCCATCTGACTGATCAACTCAGAGAGCCATTTCGTTTGTGTGGAGCAGGCTGGGCAGAGAGTCACCAAAATCTCCTTTTGAAGCGGTGGTGGTCCATCCTTCCTCTCTTCTTCTTCGACATGGCACATACGTGCCAAGAAATTGAAGCCGCTGATGTCCAAAAAGCGACAGATGATCCCCAGAGAGACTTCCCTTGTGACGCTTGTGGTGTTAGGCAGAATCACATAGCCTACAATCGAGTGATCAGATAGACAAGGGTGGCTCGATAGTTCAGTGGTAGAACACTCTGCCGGATACAGAGAGGCTCGGGTTCGGTTCCCGGTCGAGGCTTCCCACTTTTTGTCTGATCTGGTCACTCGACCATCACACTACACACTACACTCCTCGTTATTCCCACAATACGTTTGTAGAGAAAGCGAATAGACATTTTTGGAACCCTTACAGCTCGCAGTTATAACTACAACTTGGCTTCAAGACAGGTTAAATTGGAAGTGGCGGTGTTGCCTCTCACGCACACAACGAGTTGCTTGGTTGCCTGCTTGGTAGGATTCTCTGCAGGATATTTTCAAAGTGCATGTTGTTACACACGAGGGAGAAAATGATGAATGTGTTTCCGAGCAGATTCTAGTATTCTTGGGAATCATTTTATTCATGTCCATATTCTTCATGTGTTATAATAAAAATAATAATAGTAAACGTTTCTACTCTTCCTGAGCAACTGAGCAAGCATACTTTTTTTGGATGACGTACATATGAAAAGAAAGGATAAAGAAAGCTGAAGAGGAGAAAGGTGAATGGCTTTGGTGGAGGGATGCAATAAAGTATGTACTTTATAATCTTATGGATTGAGTGTATATTGCATTACAAGTACCACGCTTTAACTTTCAGTAAAAATGTACAAATGTTAATAATATGGAAAGTTTATCGGAGAAAGGAAGATATGATTTGACGTTGTCTGTAAGAATGTAGCCAGCATATTTTGCGTTTACAAGTTTTATGAACAGAAATTCGAAATCTATATGGCTATACTTATATGTGGTATAGGAGAAAAGAAACATGCGTTCATCTTATCATATCTTCGTTTACTGTGTACATGAATATGCTGTGAAAAGCATTTTATTGGAAACCTCAGATCTCATTTTTGTAACCTGCTGGCTTTCTCCTTCTAAGTAGGTATGCTTGGTATACGCAGCGCTTCTGTTATTCTTATTCTGCTGCTAGCATGGTGTTGTGAAATGCGCGTGCATATATACGTCATACACAACACAACTCAAATGCATAATATTTTATCGTATTTTGAGTGAGTAAAAGATAAAGCTTTCTGAGAATGAAGGGGAAGGAGAAAAAAGAAAGAACAGATCTGGAGTTAGAAAGGTACTTGGCGGAAAAAAATAAGGGGAAATCGTACACTCATGCCGTGATGAAAATACACTTATATATCTATTTATATACTAATTTCATCACGACAATATGGATTGAGTCTACGAGGTAGACATATAAAATTTTATTTTCGATATTTACAAGGATCAGAAGATGCTTACTTCATTCTGGCATGATGGGAAGCAAAAGGAAAAGGGTATCAGTAGGGAACACTTTCTGGAGAGAAAAATGTTTCTGTAAATGTTTGGTTTTGACAGTTGTTGCTACACAGAGCTGTCACATTACGCCTGATTGTTACAATGTAAGGTAGTAATTGCTCAGCAGCACACGGTTGATGATCAGGAAGATGATCCCTCATCCTTTCCAGACGCATGCACCCACTTGACAATAATACATTATGACTGAAATGCTTGATGTACAGACAATATAATACGTATTTTCGATTTAGGTATATAAGTACATAAATAAGTATAATTACACCATAACGTTTCATTCATTATTAACATTAAATAATAACATTTGGGAAATATAGGTTTTTAGCATCAGCAGCAGTAACACATTAATTAATTAATTAATACAGTAATTTTAATCCTCTAATTTATAGTATTTTTTTAAATATGAAGTCCACCCTGCAATTGAGCAGTATAAGTATTTGAGTTGGGTTAACATTTTGCACTATGTACTTAAATACTGGGACTTAGAGGTACCTCAAGGAGTTATTGCATTGATATTGATTGTGGACACAAGTAGCGGCAGAAGCCATCAAGAGTTTTGGGTGCCAACGATATTGCTGTGCCACTTCCTGCCGCTGTGGACCTTATTTCTCTAGCAGTCTGCGTGTAGCATGAGATGAGCAATGATTTTCATCATTTTATATACAACTTCCTAGTGCCATTTCCTTTAACCATACGTTTTGAATGCACTAAAAGTGTACGTCAACCATACAGAGCATTATTTCATAGCACATTCGTGCCGTTCCCTCACTACGCCGCAAGTCTAGTTTAAGAAATGATGGTAAGAAACCCTGGCGAAGACAGCGGAGGAAGAAGGTGGCTAAAAACGAAATAAGATCCGTAATGTCGATACCAACACACACAAACTTACTTAGGTAATATAGGTTCATAAAACATGTTCACAAGAATGATGGTGTATATAGCGTCCACGATTGTTTGGTGGAGCCTTCCGGTCCGTTCTTCTCAAAGAAAAATTGACTGCCATTATGGACGCCCTCCGACTGGTAATTTATCTTTTATTTTTTTCCTTCGCGTCTATCTACCCAACTTATGTGTAACCAGATAACAGAAAATAAAAAATAAAAGGAGAAAGTTATTGTCTTATAGAAAGTAGTCAATGCTGGTTCAATATAAACAGTATACTTGTTGTAATTTTGATCTCAATTACTAAACAAAAGATCTGCTATGAACTATTCAACTAAAAATTTTAAACTAAAATGCTGCCAATTCAATGACTTGAAAGGTTTTAATCAGCATCATGTTATATTGTAACATTCAGATAAGCAACAGAGAAGATTCAAACCTGAACCAAAAAGTAATTAGAAAGGAAACAATCTTAATTGCCTGTCTATATGCACAGGAAGCGTGCTGCTGGTTCAATTGCTCTGTTACAAGCAACAATGAAATATTGCCGACTGATGATTGATATATGCATATACATAGATACTCTTTGTTTGTTTGTAAAGAGGTTGCTTGTATTTTGTATTCCATATTCTCGGTTTTAATATAAGCGTACATATTTACTAATTTTAAGGAAAAATGGAACAAATAAAGTACAAAAAACCAATTACAAAATAGTGGTATTAAGAAAAACATTTGCATGCTACTTACATTGCGTTGCTGACATTAGAATAGTAAGATTAGTCTTACTGATTCCCTACAAAATAAATTAAAAAAATATTTTGCTGCCAGTTTTGCAGAAAGGATAGCTAAGGTCAAACTCACGAGCATCAAATTTTTCCTTTGGACAATGCATTTTCTCCCACCTATCTGTCTAGCAAAGTAATAATAAGCTTTTATAATCAATCGATACAAACACAGACATAATATAACATATAAAAGTAATATATAATAAAGATTATACAAGGAAAGCTCCAAATTATCTTTGAAACACTCGCCAATGTATATATTTATTTATTTATAAGACGCCTTCGTTTTATTGCCACCAAGTACGGAGTCAAGTTGATTGCATTGCGGTAATAAGAATTTTTGTGAGTGTCACCTCGATAAAAGAAATCGATGCTCCATTAGTGTTTTCTTTTCTCCATTTTTCACTTCCATGCATTACATAGGTTTTTTCGATAACGCAGTAATAGAAGGAAAAAACACGTTCGTGATGTTACCAAGAAAAGTGAAAAGAAATTGGTTTCAGCAGAGCATACATAAATATAGAAAAAAACTGGAACAATAAAAAGAAGAGAGTGAAAAACACGAGTTCATACAAACTTTCCTTTTTTCTTAGGTGGAAGTGTGGTCGTTGTCTTCATCCTCACTCCTTTCTCCTTCCTCTCTCTCTCTCTGATATCTCTTCACCATTTTCTTTTTTTCATTTTCTCAATCTATACCATATAAGTTGTTATACATTCTTGTATATTTGTATTACAACATAAAGCCTGCAGTACTGTATTGCTGTAAAAGAAAGGCAGTTTCCACTTCAAGGATGAAGAAAGCGACGCCAACAACGACAACTACTTTTCTGTTCACTCTCTTCTCCAAGCGCAATATAAATACACATGGTAGTGGTAGTAGCAGTCCTGTTTTCTTTTTTATGTAGTTATATATACCTTCACTCCAATTCTTTTCCTCTGTCCCTCTTCCACTATGCACTCTCAAACGTTGTAAATCATCCCAAGTTTCCTCATCTTGGCGTTATGGCCATTAAAAATCATTATTGCATCACAATGGCCGTTATAAATTCACAGGTAGGATAGCTCCCGTTGTATCTTGTAAATACAATAGCACAACTGAAGCTGCGTCTTCTTGGAAAACCCTTTTTTCATGTTTTACTGCGTTATTATTGCTATATATACCATAATGCTTCAGTCATATAAATAATATAAACTTACTTTCTTCTACTACTACTACTACTACTAATCATACTATTGTCATCATCACGTTTTCAGTGCGAAAGCATGTTCCAAAAGATGTACCTACGCATTGATATCATGTATTTTCACTACACAATATAAGTAGGCAAGAGCTTATTATTTTTTGTCTTTTCCCGTTTTTCTTTTTCGTGTTCATTTACGCGCTTACTGTTTTCTCTTAGGAATACACGATTTCAACAAATATGGCATGAGAATTATATACTTTTTTAATACTAGCCTTGACAGCATACTCACCCAAGCGATGCCTACACAAAACACTTGATGATACATAGCAAATGTATGTTCATTCTACCGGTTTACGTTTACAGGCTTATTTCTAAGCAGCTAGACAGTCAGTGGTGAAAGGTGGTGAAGGTGATTATCATTATCATGAATACGGTAATAGGCTCACACGCAGAACGCATGTATTTGTAAAATAAGGTGTTTTCTTTTTTTTCTCTTATTCGCATCTACATGTCCAAAAATCTAATAAACCTCGTGCGCGCGGAGTAAAAAGTAGCGTAACTTAAAAGGAGAAAGTAAGTCAAGTTAAAATTACTTATAGACTTCTGAGCTATCAAGAAATATCTTTATCAAGCAAGAATATGTATAGGATCACGTAATATTTAAAGTTTAAAATCTATATATGTTTTAAGCTTCATAAAATCCCTTGTTGAATTTGTAACTTTTCCTCGTATTACTTACTACAGTAAGCTATTGTTA
>JAQIWO010000178.1:0-18561 GCA_034695405.1 Entomobrya muscorum
GTTACAATTTGATGGAAACAAAACTGTATATGTAAAAACTGCGAGTTCCTTGTCAAAGTTATAAAACATTGCGTCAAAATTAATTTCTAATTGACTTGTTCAAAGAATTTTGTTTATAAATATTTACAAAGTTAAGAAAATAAATAAATTATTTTACAAAATTAGTGTTTTCTTACATCTACCTTTCAAACTTTCATCCGAACTCTAGGTTTTTTTATTTCTCCGCCATCCGCGGGACTCTTCTTCAGGGTCTGTTGTTAAAAGTTTATTAAAAAAGTTATTAAACTTGCCCAGACAACACTGATGAGGCCGGGTAAAAGGCCGAAACCTTGAGAAAAATGTCGATTTTGAATTCCTAAGTGGATTTTTATCACTTTTTGCATATTTACATTCAATAAAAAATATAAACTTCAATTTTTGTATGTTAAAAATGAAACATTTGTTACATAAAGATTACAATTTTAGATCCTAGAACAAGTAACTGCGTTTCATCTTTGTAAAAATACTAATTTTTCAATGTGCGGACTGTGTAAAAGTAGCAATGTAAAATTATTTTATAGTTATACGGAGTGATTCTATATAAAATTCATCACAAACGAGGTTTTTCTCGACGACAATAGGAGTGTACTGCAATAAAACTTGATGCTATTCTAAGAATACTCCTTCTTTTTGAAGATTTTTATCTCACACTACAACTCGCAAGCTGCCTTTTCATAGCAGAAGGCTATATAGCAATACATTCCAGCACTCAAACATAACCTACATGAGCACACTTTGCGCATCTGTTTTACAATCTGTCAGCACCACATCTGCCGCACATGGTCTTGCTGAGCTTGAAAAGTATCAGATTTCACGCTTTCCTCATACAAACTTCCCGAATGTCTTGTATTCATATGAAAATAAATAGGCATAATTGCTTTGAAATCAATTGAAATGATTGGTAAAAGTCATTAATTGTTCAATACCGTATAATTTTTCAGTTGTTTTTATGCATACACACGAATTTATTAGGTAATTTTAAGTGAATTTCTTCAATTTTTTTCCTTTTTTTCCTAAAAGATCATTTTTCCGGCATATGTTTTCAATTGAACACCTGCATTTATCCAGCATCTTTCCACCTCCTCCTCCGCCACCACCGCCCCCCCCTCGCTTCGCGAGAAAAAGGCTTTCGGTATAAAAAAGGAGCTTAAATGGATATAAAATGTATTAAAATTGGATATAAAATGTATTAAAATTGGATAAAATTTACTCCCATCTATTTAACATAGAAAGGGCGTTAAATACGATTTTTAACACAGATAGTACCAAACATAGTCAACATTTCACACTACTATTCATATTAATAATATTCAGAAAACTGTCATAAAAATATTAAAAGAAAATCTATGTGCCCATAAGCAGTTTGAAATGATTGGTTTTTAAATTTAAAATTAATTCAGAAGTTTGGCGACCACCAGGAATGAGAAAATGGCAACTACCGGTTTTTACCGAGAAAGCAGGTAGTTTCTATTTTCCTATAGTGGGAAATGCAAAATAGGGACAACGTAAAAATAAACTAAATGAAAATTGAATAATCCCTAACCCCAATACAACTCCGTAACCAAATATTAACCGTTAAATCCCATACCCACTAGACTTTTTTATTACAACCCAAATAATTTCCAATTTATTTTTAAGGAAATGTAAAATATAGGAGATTATTTGAAAGTGAAATATGAATACCGAATTGTGACTCGTATCTTATGTGCTAGCTAAAATTGCAATTTTTAAGCACAAAAATGAATAACAAATGTCGTCGATCCGATATTTCCTAATTATTTTCCTCTACAGCTAGTTTGCCATACATTTTCATATAGAGTTTGAATACATTACATGATTTATGGCATTTAAAAAAAGAAATTTTCTAAAAATAAGTTCAAAATGGCAAATTTCTCGACGAAAACTTTTCCAATTATTTTACAACTTGTTTACCAGATTTTTGCATTCTGTCAGGGTGTGGCTTTTAGTGCTGTATAACGTATTACAACAGTCCTTGTCTCAAAATTATTGGTGAAAGCCAATTTAAGACATATTACCAACTACAACTATGGCATCTCCTTTGATAAAGCGCTCTATTCAATGGAGTGGCTTCCTTTCCAATTTATTTGGATATTCACATCCACTGGTCTGGAATAAAGATTTGGGGATGTACGTCTACCGAAACGGACAAAAGGACAATCTCGTTTGGCTTCTCGTTGTCTCCACTTGTCACTCCGTCTGTATCTTAGCTTCAGTTTGGGCTGCTTTACTTTATTTTGCAAGTGAAACTTCCCATTTGGTTCCCCAGCTGGGCGTTGCAATCTCTATCTTTGGAGTTGCAAATATTGTCGTAACAATGGGCTTGTTTCTGTTCATGGAAATATTCGGGAAATCATTTTCTCTTTCCATTCAATGCTTAATGAACATGGATAGTATAATGTGTTCCAGACCAACTCAAACAAGGAGACATAATATTGGCCAAAGTTCATTTAGCATTCCAGAATTGGCGAGAATCCTTCAAAAGATATTTGTCCTCGAAGATGGGAAAGTGGACACGATGGGAGTCGCATTTGCGTCTATTACCCTAACCTTATTTCCTATGCTTGTTGGGTTGGTTCTGGTGATTGTCTACTACGGCATTGACCCCTTCCCATATCTTTTCAACGTTCAACTTGTTCGACTTGAAGGGCTACAAATAGTCATGTGGTTTTTGTTTCGTTGTACTGTCTTGGTTTTTGTATGCTATGAGATATCCGTTGCATTTTGCACATTGAACCCACTGCTGGGATTTACAATCCAAAGATATACGGTGTTCATACACAGAATGCAGCTTTGTTTAAATATCGATTGTTTCTTACAATCATACAGGCAGTTGCTGATCGTCAATTCGCAAGCATTTTCATGGATAGGAATATTAATAGGAGCTTACATGCCTGGTATTATGCTACCCTCAATATTTTTAAATCTAGCTGTAATTTTTTCCATGTCCAAAGGAAAACTCATCTACTCAATACTTTTGGCGTGGGCAGCAGTGCTTCACTATATAATTAGCTTTACGATGTTAAGATGGGCTTGTAATGTTCATGCACAAGGAGCAAAAGTGTTAAAACAGAAACGACAGAACTTAGCCCAACGGGAAACTGGTAACATTTCAGTTCGAATTGCAATCCGACAGCTTAGACAGTTGCAACCTTTTTCCTTTCAGTATGAAGTGTTTGGAGTAGTTCAACCAATGACGATGGAGACTTTGAAGGACTTCTTTAGTGGCGTGTTGGAAAGAACTATGGATATCTTGCTAATATTTTAGTACCAGGTTAATAGCATGTAGAGGAAGTTTAGTTGCAAGTAACTGCTGAATCACACTATAAAAAGAAAAATAGTCGAATTAAAAGCAAACCAGTTTAATATTCAATCGTGAACATTATATTCGAAAAATGAAAAATGTGTTGTGATTTAAAAAAATTCAATTTCATTGGTTTTCAATCCAATGTAAAAATACTATAATTTGACGTGGACTTAAATAACTACTTTTTCTGTATTGTACTATCATATTATTAATTTAGATTTGTTTTAGAAAAAGTTATTTGAATCAATTAGCGGTATTCCTACAGTGGTTTGCCACAACGGTTTTAAAATAAAAAGTTTATAAAAGCTCATAACGTGCTTAATACTTCCTTGATATTTGTTTTGAAGTCTTTCCAACTAAAATATTTTGGTCGCTTTTTGTGTTAATATTGATATAATATTACATCGCATAGAAGATGATCGGAACAAACTTACAGCTCCTCATTTTAGTTAATACAAAAAGAATCTAACCACTTCTTGTGGAAACGTTTTATGTCAAAATTTGTAATAAAAAAGTAATAAAATAAATAGTTTTAAATTAATTTAAAATGCACAACAAGTTTTCAAGTTTCACTCAAGTTTTCTGGTAACAACTTTCTTTCAAAAATTAAACGAATGACAGAATACATTAGTAAGCATCAATAGCACGTCAACAACTGATTTTATTTCAAAGAAGATCCGCCGTAAGAAATTTATATGTGATGAGTATTGAAACTGCAATATAGAATTGCATAATATTTTGAATTTCATAATGATAATCATATGTTCATGTCTTCTTGTTGCACAACTTTTATTTCAAACTTTCGCAATGGCAATGGCATTTTTTAAAGCTCAGATCTTTAAATAAACTTAAATCCACGGTTGATGACGTCATACGTAACAATATTTTTATTTACTACTACAACGTTAGTAAGCATTACCTCATATTCTCATTAGATATTTGGCAGCTCAAATCATTTTATAAATATTTTTTGTGCCCTTGCCAAATGAAAATAGACCTAAACTCAATCAATCGTTGAAAAACCTTAACCTAAATCATTACTCATTACTGAAGATTTCTTATTACAACCAAACACCTAACCGTATATTTACTTAATGCCTGTATAAAGCCAATAACAGTTTCTCGGCCTATCGTAACCACACCAATATTTTTTACGCTAAGAAGTGGGCAACTTTTACAAAACCTCATCATCTCCCTAAAATTTCTCCTACTGCCCCAGTATCATCGAGACACTCTTGTCCAAGAGGCAAGCATTTTACCAGAACTCTTTCCAAGTCTACCAAACTTTTCTAAAACTAGCCACCAAGAAACCTGAGTTGAAACCAAGATGGAAATTAAAATATCACATGTGAGCATATTCAGGTTTTCCCACTAGGTTATCAAACTTTCGTTACAAAACCCTCCCAACATAAATATTATGATATTTGTAAAAATAATAGGAAAGTCCGGAGATTGCAAAACCAGGTTCAAATGAAATTGTAGCGCACGATACTGAATTTGCGGATTCCCCAAACTTCTCAATGAATCTATTGCTTTATATCGAATTCGGCTTCCGTTTTCCGAAATGCGCATTTCTCTTGCCACCAGCTCAGCACAAGTGACTACCATTAGTAAAATTGTTTCTTCAAATAGAATAGAATAGAATTTTCGTCGTGATATAAAAGTTGATTATACCATAACACAGGTATAAAATATACCAGTGAATTCCACTAAAAAATGCAAGATAAGAGAGTGGATAGGCAATATCTGTAGGAAATGCAAAAAATTGAAGTGAAAACGTTAAAATCGCCAAATAAACCAAGCAGTAATCCTGGAGTGTTAGGAAATCCCAGACTTTATTGACTCAGCATTTCTTTGGGTCGTAGGTTGGACAAAACCTATCTGAAAAACTTTAAATGAAAATAATTTTGCATTTCTAATTCCCGGAACAATTGCCTTTGTAATGCGGGGACGTACTGATCCGTTAATTTTCATGGTTTCCTCCCTTTGCCGACCAAAAAATCTAGACAACAAAATAATTTGAAAAGCTTGCATACAAACAAAATGGGCATTGTTTCTTGCAGTTAACTTTGTGGACATAAAATTGATAAATTTGGAAACGCTGGTTTACACATATATTTAATGTTCGAATGGTTGGGTCAAAATATTTTCAAGGTTTGCTTACGAACTAATGGGTAGCTCAAAATACCAGTTGTCCCGCGATTTCTTATCGTACCGCAAAATTTACCGAAGATGTAATGTTTAGTTGTCTAGCGTCATGGTTTCAGCTCAATGCATGGTAAAACATCTGGATTATACAATTATTTAAAAATGTTGCCTGCAAGATAAAGTGAGCATTGCATCTGGCAGTTAAAGTTGTGGATATAAAATTGATGAATTTTAGAACGCTTGTTTGCATATGAATATAATGTACAGATGGTTGGGAACAAAATTTTCAGGGTAAGCTTACTAACTATTGGGTAAGTCAAAATACCAGTTGTCCCGCTATTTTATATTGTGACGCAGAAGTTTCCAAAGAACTTTTGTTTAGTTGTCTATCGAATTATTTTCAGCTTTATGAAGGCTATAAAACGTGGATAAAACAATAATTTGAAAACTTGCATGCACATCAAATGTGCAATTTATCTCACAGTTGACGTTGTGGATATAAAATAATGAGTTTTAAAACGCTGCTTTATAAATGTACCAGATAGTTTAAAACAAATATTTGCAAGGTTGGCTTACGAACTATTGGGTAACTCAAAATACCAGTTGTCCCACTATTTCTAAACATACCTTAAAACTTACCGATGAAGAAATGTTCACTCTATAAATGTCAACTCTATGCATGCCAAAACATCTAGACTATAGAATTATTAAAAAAAACTGGCATACAAACCAAAGTGATTAATGCATCTGGCAGTTTAAGTTGTGGATATAAAATTTAAATACACATTATTTGTTGAAAATTGAGGGGTTTGGAATGATTTAATGATCCTCAGAAGTCGACATAAATGCCCGATGCTCTTAACTTTATACTTTACCCCAAAACTTCGCATAAAAAGTGAGTTTAAAGAAAATCGATCACAGGATCAGTGCTTATGACAATGCAAGTGACAAAAAGAGCACATAAGCTAACTACCACCGCAGTGGGATCAGAGTTTCGACTTGACGATGATTGGATGATTGACGAGGATTTCGAATGTTAAGTATTATGTGGCTTATCGTACATACGTTTTCGCTACTTCCTTACATGCTTGCATCGCGGGTTTATTATAATTAAAAATATTATAACTTTTTTTACTCTAAGGAAAATATATTGCTCTGAAGATAACCCTCCAAGGTTTTAATTGTTTTTTATTAGCTTAAAACTTGTGTTTAAATGAAAATAGTCCAACATATATTTTATTAATAATTTTTAAAAATGTTTGTTAAAAAAGGTATTAATAAACGACGAAATGTTTTGTATTTATGCTTATGTGTTTGTATTTGATATTTTTATTATTGTAAAAATTAGTAGGTATTTATTTGCTGTTGTAGTTTTATAGACTATGTAGTTTTCAATTGAGTTTTTTAATTTCTAAAATGTTTTTAAAAATATTACCTTAATAGCCACTATAACTTTTTTTAGCTGAACCATACAAAATAAAGTTTCAAGTATAAGTTTAAATCGATTTAAACAAATTTCTGATGGGTTAATTAGCTGCACATTCCTTGAAAGTGAAATATGACTGATATAATTTTACCACAAGGACAAGGCTTTAGATAAGAAAGATGCAAATGACATAGGAAAACCAATACGCTCGAGCTTCGACTTTATATCTAATATTCAAATTCATACATCTTACATTTACATATGACTTGTTTTGTTTTAAATTTTAACTATTCCTCATTACAACCAAACCCTTTGTCGTGTATTTGCTCAAGGATTGAATAAAATTAAATGCCGTACCTCTACGTATCCTTAACACACCAAAATTAACACAAAGATCTGGACAACTTTTCCTAAATTTCATCATCACTTTATGATCTCTCGTTCTGCCCCAGTAGTCCGAAGACACTCTACTCCAAGAAACTAACGTTTTTCCGGAACTCTTAGCGACTCTACCAAACACTTCCAAAACGAGTAGCCAAACTCCTTGGGTCAAAACTAAACTGGGTAATAAAATGACACAAGTCATTGTACTCACTCTATCCCACTGAGATATCAAGCTTACATTGCAGTAGCCAGCAAGCAAGAATATTGTGCAATGCGTAAAAGAAATTATAATTCCTATGGATTTTAAGAAGAGGTTTAAAAGAAGTTGCAGCGACCGATAGTGGATCTGCAGATTTCGAGAGTTCCGAAAGACTTGTGTCGTTTTAAATTTAAATAGGGGTTTGGCTTCCAAAACACGCATTTCCCTTCCCACTACTTCTGTACATGTTACTATCGTGAGCAAGAACGTTTCAACTAGGCAATTTATATTGAAACATATTTTGACTACAAAATAGGCGTTAACCAGTCCATAAAAAAGATAGATGAAACAAAATCGTATCCCAGTCGCTGGTGATGGAAGATATGAAAACGGATAAACTGTGTCGTCCGGATATAGGAAAAAGTGAAGAGAAAATACAAAAGCGAAAAAATAGGGTGACGTCATACTTTGCAAAATTATGTAATCCCAGATTCTATTGATTCGGCATTTGTCAGGATTGTAGTCCGGTCTAAACTTTTCTGAAAATATTAATTAAATAAAATTGTTTAACTTTACCACCTTTTAAATTTGTTTTCAATCTTTAATTTTGAGCTTACTTGCACATCTTTCACCAAACAGGATTACCCCGTTGACGAATTGAAGATATTCATCCAGTTGGAAAATAAATACGTAATAGTGAGCTGTGGCAAGAAGATTGAACAACAAATTTACACTAGAAAATCCTAATTCGTTAAGTTGACCTGTGCAGATGGTTTTAAAAAATTGGTAGAGAAGATAGATGCTGTAAATTGGAGCGTGGGAGCATTCTCGAAGGAATTTGGTTCTAGCTGTGGGTGAACCATAGTACAAGTTTTTGGTGGAATCCCAAAGAAAGGGGAAAACATGAAATGCTTTAACCACTTTGGACTGGAATCGACGTAAAGTACGCATACGAGTTGAAAACGTGTACATATTTATAAATTACGATGTTAGCAAATGTATTTCTTGTGGTCTTAGAGATTTATGGAAGCATTGGTTGTGTAAAGTAGACTGAAAACATCTGCGACTAATATTGTTTTCACAAATATTACAGTCGATCCAAATTATTATTAGTGTGCCCGAGAAATAATCAGATGAAATTTGTTATCGGATACCAAAAAATAATTTTGAAATTAATAGCACGGCGTCCTACAAGCCTATTACCTGGCTTTGCAAATTAGAGTAATCATTAATTAATCTTTAATTTAAATATTATTTCGTTCATTTGAATTTTAAGGGAAACGAGCAATATTACTTTGTTGTTTGGTTTGATAACCTTAATAACTTAAAAATGGTAATCTGTGTTTGCTTGCTTCAATCAAGTGGTTTGGAGTTTTGGGTAAAATTTTTCAACTTTTAATCAAGTTCTGGTATGACGGGCCATTATGTTTAATAGTTTTGTTGTTAGGAAACTTATGTTTAGTTAAATTTTGGAGTGCAGAAATTAGAGTAAATTTAGTTACTAATTTACTTAAATCGTTTCTGCATCAGTCATAAATATATTTCTTGAACAGTGACTTGTTGGCTCGGTTGACTATCATTATATGATTTTTATAATAAATTTAATGATCCAATTTTAGTTTTAAACCGAAACAATTGAATAGTTGATTACAAATAAATACAATACACCGGCTAAATTGAATGCAAATCTATCCTAAATTATTACTATGCCGTCTTTCAAATGCTGTTGTTACGTAAAAATAATACAGCATTTTAGCTTCAACTTAACTTTTTAAATCATTGCAAACTAGAAAATAGCCAAAAAGGATTAGGAAACTGGAAGGTAAAGAGAAAGCAAATCCAATTTATTGTTTCTTTCATTCTTCAACTATTAAAGATGTGGTGTTTTAAACGTTTTAGCCGTTTAAAAACAATTTTGTTGCAATTTAAAATTGGGGAAATTCTTTAGCATTTGAAAAATTAATAGGGATTGTATACATTTAGTATACCACTCGAGAGAATCGCTACCTAATGCTTTAAGAAAACCAAAATTATTTAAGATTGTTAGTTTATCTTATATGAAAATATGGACACGTCCATTCAATTTAAATGCCAATATTCCTAGCGTCCTACCACTATTTCAAATAAATGGATGATGATGGTGGATGGACCTTGTAGTGCCTGTGCATGACCTTGAAACCCTAATAAATAGGGGTCAACGCTCACAGTAATGAGCCGTACATGCATGCTTAAAATCAGTGAAATCGGTGACCATCCATGAGAAGGGTATAACGGATGAAAAGGGTTACTCTTTCTTAGACGTAATATTATGGCATTTGTATCAGCCTTTTCAACTAATCGGTTTAATCAATCACTATAAAATAGACCTTGTTTTATATCGTTGGACTTGTTTAACTAAAGAATAGTCATGCCTGTTTGCTCAAATCCGGTAGTAAGTGGTGCCAAGTTCATAAAAAAATATAAAAGGATAAAACTTTGAGAAAAGTAAAGTTTTAAAATATTTTGAAATACCACATTAGTTTTAATAGTATTTTGATTAGTTAACCATTTACTGTAAGCCTTTCGAATTTAATTTACTTTTTTTTCGAAACGGAGTTTTATTTATCCAGTAATTTGATTTTCCATATTGTTATAAAGTTCTCCTTCCAATTTAAACTTAAACCGAAGCATTTGAATGATTGCTAATAACTTAAAATTAGCTTAATTTTAACCAGTCTATAAAAACATAAAAATGCCATGTTTTGAATTGTTGTGATAGTTTGTATTATAATTTCCATCACTCAAAAAAACAATCATTATTCACGAGTACTTAGGTAGGTATTAAAACCTTCAGTATTTTTTTCTAGAAGACATTAGAGAAGCTTATCAAGTTTTATTGCATAATAATATTTGGTGCAAATAATAAATGCATTTAGTACATATTAAAAAGTTATGAATATATTTGTGCATTTAAAAACATATTATACAGCGATAGTGCATGGAGAAAGTTATGTGTATTTAATGTTTAGAAAATTAAAATTGGTTTTAAAATTAACCGAAGAATTAGCCGTAGAAAATGTAGGTTTGCTTTAAATGTTAGAACAGTATAACTTTTTTTTTGGGAGACTTGATAAGTAAACTATCTTTTTTCTCTGGACTTGTGGTGGCAACTGAGCAATTTCTTTTATTCAGTATAAATTTTCAATTCAAACTTTACTAATATATTTGCACACATGGCATTTGTGTGTAGAATGCCAGCTGTTTATATAGTCGTTGTCAAAAATATTGTCAAATTTGGAAATGAAAAGATGAAACGTCAGTCATACACTATAAATAGAACATACTTTGTGTATCCTATCATAAATAAATTATTACAGGTGAATGGCTAAGCGTTGTTTGGATTATGTTTTTGTAAACTGATACGTGAACGACAAATGGATAAAAATACTTTTATGAAACGATAATAATAAGTAAGTTTGCATAAATGTTTACGTGAAACCAAATATGTTTTTAATTTTTACCTGAGAATTGAATTATTTATACATTTCATCTGTTTCAAAGAGGACAAGAATCCGAGTGAAATTTATGAACTTTAATTTATGCTGACTGTTGACATGGGGTTTTGTATATGTTTGATTGCTGTTAAGTGTTTTTTTTGTTTTGTTAGCAAAAAATTGGTATGGCAAGAAAAAAAATAATTTTTAATCGGAATTATTAAAAGAACGGAGCTTACCCTATTTATAAACTATATAGTGAATGGTGATGATGTCAATAAAAAACTGTTATTTTTTGTGAAAGCATTTCATAAAAAACAATTTTAAGAAGACAAATATTATCATTTGTTTTTAATCCAAAGCGATAATGTTTATATATAAAAAATAGATCTACTAGTTTACGTATTTTCACTGCATATAAATCTGAATAATTTTTATATTAATTGGGAAACCGTAATACAAAAAAATATGTGACAATTCTTTTAGTATATCAGAGAAAGTGCTTAATTTATGCTCATAAAAAAGCTCATGCTGTGGATTCAGTTTTTTTATTACCAGGTTAAACCTTTCTCTAAGCAATTATTCGTAAAGGTATAGTGAAATTTGTGTGGATAAAAAGTGAACAAACATCCTATTGCCATTAACTATTACTTGTGAATACTAACTAGCTTAAGTGACAGTGTGTCACTTACATATCCCTCAATTCCTTCTTGCAAATTTCAATTTATTTTTAAAATATTATTATCCGTACGCCATTTAAATTTAAATGAATAAAAAAAGTCGAAATTTAAATTACTGAGCTCATGTGCGGATACTTGCGTTCATTATAGTCAAGCTATATTAACTAAATTAAATTTATAATAGTATAAACTATTGGAGATAAGCTCGATTAGCTTCATTCCTTTCGAATTAAAATTTTAACATGTAGGTAACATTTAAAATGTAGGTATCCTCTTTGTCTTCAAATCATTTAGCCTTTGAAGCTTTAGAATAGTTGGAAACAAGAAACTCTGAAATTGAATAAAGCACAAGCTGAATAACTGATTATTAGATAGCACAAAATCATTTAATAGTTTTTTACAATTGCTTTTCTCCAAAATAGTTTATTATTTTATATAGGATTAATGGTTGCCATGATATTAAGCCTTATTAATACATGATTTTTTTAAAAATACGCCTAAGTTGTCAAAAACAAGTAGGCATACAAAATTCAAGAAATAATCAAATTCAAATGTTTGTTAACCCAAAAACCCCGCACGCTAAAACTCCGTATTAATTACGAAACCCAAAACATCAAATCCTGTAACCTTAACGTTTACCAAGTGTCAAAATCGCTTTCTGAGTACCATAAACGATTCCCTTAAAATATCTTAGTACATTTGTCCGACCCACAACAAACTGTTTTCCATACGACAACAAAATGGGCTTACAAGATTTTCTAAATCGCTTCATGACCTTTTTCTCAAACTCATGATTTTTATAGTCAATTTTACCCCAAGACCCAAGAACGTTTGTACTTCTTGAAAAAAACTTTCTTCCAAATTCCAACAAAATTGCCCAAAAGCCCATCGTCAAGATACTTGACAGCACCAAAGCCGCTCTACTTATTCCATGGAGCCCAGCCCAATACTTAATCAAAACAAAGTTATAGTACACCGGCATTCCCAAAAACGTTCCGTTACAAACTACCAAAAATATGCCCATAAAACACATTGCATTTTGATGAAGAATCTGAAATGATCTGTAAATGTGTCGGATGTGTGCCGGACTTCGTAATCTTTCATCCGTCAGATAGAACTTCCGTCCAAGCCGCAGTTCTTTTGAAAGAAATATTGTAACGTAAATGAGATACGCTAATATATTTCCTCCAACTGTGGCAAGATTACCATTCAGCAGAGTTATCCAGTAACAGTGTAATAAAATCACAAATATTTTGACAGGAAACGTAAAATATTCCACAGGAATTAGACCACCCATGGACAACGGACCACGAGGAAATATTATGACAGATAGGCAAAGAACGAAATTGAAAACAAAAACACATGCCATAAATGATCCAATAAATATGTCAATTATCCAGTTTAATTTAGACTTTCGAGGACAATACCGTTGCATGTAGGCTCCTAGAAACAAAAACGCAAATTTTAAAACCAAACAAATAATCAAATTATTTTTACGATCTTCTAAAATAACCTTGAAGTAAACGGTATAGAATCAAAAAGCCATTAAAGACATTTGAGTAGTCCCAGGAAAACCAGGCTGGAATTGCGAAAACAGCAAAAACCATTCCTGCGCCAAGACTGAATGCAGTGTTTAGATGATACTCATCAAGTTTTCCTTGTTTCTTGAGTTTAAAAACTAGAACGAATTTTGCCAGAACGTAGAAAAGTAGTCCTAGGAAATTAAGACGGACTTTGCAGTAGAGCGATGGGTCATTGGAATAAAGTTTTGTAGATTTATTGTATCGTAGACAACTGCTGCCCAAGTAACGATTTATGGTAGTTGACGAGGAAATAAGGAAAAGTAATCTTGAGCTGAACATGTTGACAGTTTGAACGGAACGAACGAACGAAATATATACTGGTTTTCAAATAGAATTTATGATTTTTCCTCCTGTGGCTATAAGAGCACTGGCGGTATTAAAAGCTACTCGAACGTTATGAGCTTTAAGATTACTGAGGAAAAGAATGGGCTATCTTTTAATATCTAATAAAGTTTACTTAATTAGATTTTAAAAGACAACTAAGACAGTAACTTCGGAATTGAAAGGGATTTATTTAAGTTGGAAAAGGGTCGAAAACAAACTTTTAATTTTTTCATTGTAATCAATTTTCAAAAAGTGGTGGAAAAACCACCGGTATCTCATTAAAATATTAATGTAGTTTTTTGCCTAAAAATAGAATTTTAATCTAATCGAATCTGTCGAAACACAAAATTTTTGAGGATTATCTGGAATTGGATTTTTTTAATGTCGTATTCAAAAGCATTACAGTTTGTTGCTTGATTTTTAGAAGTAGAGTATGGCTTTCAATGTTTTATTTTATTTTTAAGGTGGACATACCATTCGTAATTTTTATGCCATATCTCACGATTATACCACATGAGTTATGTTTCGGGTAAATCAAATGTTATAACTTACGCTAAGGGTAAACGACTGCTGGCTCGTTTTAATGACTACTATTAATTTAATTTTTAAATTATTTTTGCAAAATTAATGTAGATTTTTTCCTGGCGGAAAACATAATTGGATGCTCGAAATTGTCAAAATTCAGTGGATTAGGATATAAACGGAATTGATGTTACGATAGCGTACTTAATTAACAGTGGTTAGATATTAAATTAACATTGTTCATAGTTACCTACTTTTTAAAATAATATTTTGCATTGTCATATGCTTTAGAAAATTCAGTTTAAAAGTTTACCCAAGTGCCAAAATAGCTTTCTGAGTGCCATAAACAATTCCTTTAAAATACCTCAACACATTTGTGCGTCCCACCACAAACTGGGTTCCATAAGACAACAAAATGGGCTTACACGATTTCCTAAATCGTTTCATAACCTTCTTTTCAAACTCAATATTTTCATAATTAATCTTTCCCCAAGACCCAAGCACGGTTTTACCCCTTGCAAACAAAACTTTACCGAATTGCAGTAAAATTGCCCAAAAGACCATCGTAGTAAAACCAGCAAATTCTAACGCCGCTCTACTTATCACATGTAGTTCCAACCAGTATCGAATCATTACAAAGTTAGCGTACACCGGAATCCCCAGAAACGTCCCATTACAAATCACCAAAAATATGCCAAAGAAGCACATTCCGTTCTGATGAAGAATCTGAAATGATCTGTAAATGTGTCGAATGTGTTCCGGACTTCGTAATCCTCCATCCGTCAAATACGCTTTCCGACCAAGACGTAGCTCCTTCGAAAGAAATATTGTGACGTATGTAAGATAGGCTAGTATACTTCCACCAACCGTGGCAAGATTCGCATTCAACAAAGTAATCCAATAGATGTGTATTAAAATCACGAAGCATTTAACTGGATAAGTGAAATATTCTAGAGGAATAAGACCACCTATGGATAACGGGCCACGAGGAAATATGATGACAGAAAGGCAGAGAAGTAAATTACAATTGAAACAAGATGTCATGAATGCTCCAACAAAAATGTCCATTGTCCAGTTGAATTTAGACTTTTCGGGAGAAAACCGTGGCATATACACCCCTATAAAATAGAATATTAAAAAAGACGACAAATTAAAGTTCGTTTTGTTTCTTATTTTCTCCTAAAGCTTACTTTGGAGATAGCGATAAAATATGAAGAAGCCGTTGAACACAGTCGAGTAGTCCCATGAAAACCAGGCTGGTATTGCGAAAACAGCAAATATCATTCCTGCTCCAAGGCTAAATGCAGTGCTCAGATGATATTCGTTCAGATGTCCCTCTTTCTTCAGATTAATACCAAGAACGAACTTTCCCAGGACGTAGAAAAGTAATCCAAGGAAATTTAATCGGACTCTGTAGTAGAGAGATGGGTCGTTTGAATAAAGTTTTGAGGATTTATTGTATCGTAGGCAACTACTGCCTAAGTATCGATTTAGATTAGTGGATGAAGAAAGAAGGGAGAGTAGTCTTGAGCTAAACATTTTGGCAGTTTGAAATTTATATTAGAAATTCATATGGGTTTGTTTTAAGATATTTCAGAGTTTTCTTCCTTCTGTGGCTTGGCCTAGCTGAAAAGAGTCTCAAGTGAAACTAAAAAGCTACTTGGGCACAATGAAGTATAGAAATGTGTAGAAAAAATACAATTTTAGATCTGATGGATTGATTGGAACTTTTGGAAGTTTACTTGATTGGATTTGAAATATCAACTGAGGAATATTTCGCATCAATCCAATAAATGTCTGTAATTTTTTTGGATGCTTACATTCAACCTTTTTGTCTTTTTATATAACCAATGTTTAAATTAGATGGAAAAGGCAAACAACAATTTCGGCAATTAAAATTTAAATGTGTCTCGTGTTTTTGCCTAAAAATAGAATTTGAGCTTTAATATGCTCGTCAAAAAATATTGTGGTGAAAACAATGGAATTTGTGTTTTAGTTTCTCTACTCATTTAAAAGCATACCTGTTTTGCTTTATTTTTATACATAAGATCAAATTTATGAGTTAAGACTAAATACTTTATCTATTAAAATCTAAAATAAATTAAAAAAATTAAATTTAATGATTAAAAACTAGCTCAAACATTATAAACCTTGTTTCTTTATCACAACAATAATCTATCAAACTTTTTTTAAAACATTAAAGCAAAACCATAAAGCCATAAGCAGTTCAATAGAAAAAAAACACACAATTACATATTACAATTATTCTTTTGGCAAACGAACGTAGCGATTCGATTAATGAAGGTTTTAATTTAACTATTAAATTACTGTTCATGATACCTCGTATTTAAAATATAACAGTTTTCTAAAAATAACAAGTTGAATAACGACAAAGCTCAACGAAAACTTTTAGAACTATTTTATTCCACTGGCATACCAGATTTGTGCATTCGGCGTTTTGGTGTTTTTGTGTGTGAAAACGTGTCTCAAAATCTGTTGGCAAACCATGGCGTCATCTTTTTTATTACAACGATCAATTGAATGGAGTGGCTTTCTCTCTCAAATGTCTGGATACTCACACCCATTTGTCTGGAATAAAAATTTTGGGATGTACGTCCACCGAACACGACAAAAAGACAATCTTGTTTGGCTTCTTATTCTATAAACTTGTCATTCTATTTTTGATTTTGCTACAGTTAAGGCTTCTATAATTTATTTCTCAAGTGAAGCTTCCCATTTGGTTGCACAGTTGGGCGTCGCAATATGGATTTTTGCAGCTGTCTACATTGTCGTAACCATGGGCATGTTTCTGCTCATGGAAATATTCGGAAAATCCTTTCTCTCTCTAATTGAGTGCCTAATGCAAATGGATAATCCAATGTGCTCCAGGCTAAATAAAAAAAGCAGACGTAATCATCAAAAGTCCTTCCATAATTTTGAATTCTCAAACCTCCTTAAAAAGATATTTATTCTCGAAGATGGGAAACTCGACTTTATATTTATTGCGTTTTCGGCTATTTCTCTAACTTTATTTCCTATGCTTTTTGGTTTGGTTATATTATTGCTGAGCTTTGACATTGACTCTATCTTACTAATTACCATTTTCCACTTGTTCAACCTGAAGGACTGAAATTAGTTGTGTGGGTGTGGTTTCGTGGTACGGTCATGGTGTTCGTGTGCTATGAGATATCCGTTGCATTTTGCACATTAATCCGTAAATATACAATTTTTCTCCATAGGATGCAGTTTTTATTAAATGTCGATTGTTTTTTAAAATCATATAAGCAGTTGCTTATTGCCAATTTGCAAACATTTGAGTGGATAGGCACATTTTTGGGAGCTTATATGTTCACTGCTATGTAAGCAAGCTAATTTTTAAATCTAGCTGTAATCTTTTCACTGTCCCAAGGACAATTCATTCACACTGCGATTTTAGTGTGGACAGCGGCACTTGACTATACAGTTACCTTTACGTTGATGTGGTGGGCCTGTTATATTCATGCGGTTGGGGGAAATGTTTTGCAGCAGAAATTCCAGAATATCGCACAAAAGGAAACGGCAACTTTTTTCTCAGGGAAAATGGCGGTTCGACGTATAGAGCAAATGCGACCAGTATTTTTCGAGTATGAAGTTTTCGGGGTGGCTCAACCAATAACCATGGAGACTTTGAAGGACTTCTTTAGTGGTGTTTTGGAAAAAACTCTTGACATTTTGCTAACATTTTAGTAGATAAGTGACGTAGGGAGTAAAGATAATTGATTATTTGAGTTTAGTCTCTAGTTGCAAAGAATAATATATTATGATTTTTAAGGAATAAATTTATTTATTTATTTATCACCAAAATATAAGAGTTGATTCTAAAGTATTCTAGGTTCAAAGTTTTTCAATAAATTCTAAAGATTCGAAATCTTTAAGTGCTAAAACATGTTTCATATTTGAGTAAAATAAATATGTGATACAGTCAGAGTCTTGACGAGACTATTTATATAATGCTAAAAATATATAAAATAAAAGCCTGCTTAACTTATTTATGAGCATGATTGGTGCATATACATTGTCATTTAAGATTTCAGGAAGACACAATAAATTTAAGCTTTGGTGTTGAATTTGTCTAAAAACACGTTGTATGCGAATTTCGACACTTGTTTTTGTGTTTATTTAAAATATGCTTATTTTCCCCACGATTTAAAGATTATTCAATTATTTTATTACGAAATAAATAATTTAGATTTTATATTCGCTTACAAAAATTGAATAAATCAGTGACCGGTCATCTTATCCTTTCCATTATATCGTCAGCTTTTATTGCCATTTATCCGCATTTATGTTGGGATTGTCTGTACTGCGCGGAGACAACACAAACACAGTATACGGTGGTGCATAAACGCAACAACACCATGAACGTCGGCAAAGCCTGCATATATATGCATGCGTGCAGATTTTTGGCAACACCATCCG
>JAQIWO010000179.1:0-18489 GCA_034695405.1 Entomobrya muscorum
CATGGATGACTGCCGATTTTTAAATTTAGACTGAAAACAGAACACGATAATTGTTTTATTTAATGTTTTCGTCAATTTGCTTCTACCGTCTACATTGCACCAGCACCAACATAAGAAAAGAGCACAAGTGCACTTATCATTTCCCCTACAGCTAATTGTAAGTAGTAATAGTACTCTTGATCCTTACAAAATGCTTTAATGCATTCTTGAATGAATTTAAAAAAAGCCAGATACGAATCAAGAATATAAGTAAGATTCAGGTAATTACGAAGTTGGGACCGTCTGTTGAAGCTCATAGTTTATCAAAACGTGTCTGCCCATCTGTGACTCAAGTTTTATAACGTTTTCCTGGAGTACGCTCGATATTATTTTATTTTGGTGTAAGATCACAAACACTAACGGCTTTTCAGAGGTCGAACTCTTGAGATTTGCTTTTCTGTGATCATGGCAAGAAACATTTTATTTACAACTTGATTCCACTGAACTATACATAACATGTTGAAAAAGAATACGATCTAATTCGTATTATATTTTCTTAAGTGTGCCTTGTGTAAAAAAAATTTCATTTTGTAAGTTTCTAGCAATGTATTTATCACATCACAGTTTTCCAGTCGCTGCATTGGTATTGCGTTTTAATTCACTTATTATACGTGGAAAAATTCCATCCAAAAGCCTTAACTTTTGAGATTCAGAAAGGAGCTCTTTAAAGGGGACAAGAGTGTGATAAGAAAAAATGCCACCAGCACCCCTTCTATCACATAGTATATATGTTCTACTTCTTGTTAACCATTGTTTCATGCATAGAATAGATCATGCCCTATCACCCGCATTTTACAAGCATGTATCTTAACTACAACAATAGTAATACATGCATACCAACGAAGTTGTGCTTTCTTTGGAAAAAGTAGAAAAAGTGAAACTAAAGGAAATGGAGTGCTATTATAAGAACCCAATTATCAACTCATAATGGAAAAAGTTAGAACCATCATAATAATGCATGTATATAGACACGTTCACTTATATGGCCAATATACCACTAGCTAACTCATTTTATTCTTCAACTTTTTCATACTAATAGAATGTCTATGAGACTATATCATTCTTGCACATATGTAGAAGCTAGCTCTGTAAGTCAATTTTTTGAAACAACAGCCAAAATAAACAAAATGCATACATCATTTTTTGTAAAGGATTGGATTTCCCAACCAATTCCTCATTTCGATTTACTCATGCATATTAACGTTTTCATTTCACAGCATATGTCAAATAATGTGTAATTTGAATAAACATTGGTAATGTTGTTTAAGGAAAAACAATCTCAGCTCAATTATCTAAAACTTTATGTAGGAAGGTTGCACATGTACTTCTCAATTTGGATTTATGAAAATAAAAGTGGCTTGAGGAAGTCTCTGGCAAGAAAGGACTGGCAAAAAAACAAAGAACATTTTTTGTGGGGATGAAATGCTCTGTGGGCACATTCATTGACTTACATTTCCTCTCAGATTAAAGTATATCCGGGCTGCTTTTATTTTGCTTAAACTTTGCCAACATGACTTTATACTCTGCGCAATGAATGACAAATTCAAGTTTCAAAAAAATCTCATAACAATATGGGTATTTTGTATTTTACTGCTACAATCTCATCCCATTGTTGTATGTTAGTATCATCATCATTAATTAAACCTTACCTCAATGCATGGGCCCCTAGCTGTTTGCTGTGCTGAAGCTCATCAACTTTCATTCCGTTGAAAGGCATGAATACATCTTTCACATCTGGATGTGTCTCGAACAGTCTGAAAACACATTAAGTCGAAATAGAAAATGTTTTAGTCTGTATAAAGGTTACACTAGTAATGAAGTAGTTTCCATTTCCGAATGTTCAAAATACAGGTGCTTAAAAACACTAGATAGAGCAGTAAGCTGTAAAAGCCATTAGTGATTATATGCCCTGGCTATATAATATATTCAAAAGGCAGTGTTACTTACAAAGCAATAAATGCATATGGAATAATGAAAAATCTTTTATTCTATTGAAAATGGCTACATTTCATCATAGAGCGATCCAGAAGCTAAATGTGACTCTGCAGGAAATTACTTTTTGAAAAACAATGGGCCACATGTTATAGAAAATTGCGAACAAAATGATTTATGTACTGATGCATGATGTGTAGGGCTAATCTTTACTCCATGCATAGCATACGTACTTTACTTCATTTATTTTATGTGAGCTCCCAATTTCCAAGAAAACCCACAAACCTGGTACAAAGGGGCGAGCATGAAAGCGATGATACCTCAGATAAGTATAATTAATTCGTACACAGGATATTTAACGAATTAAAGCATCCACTGAGCACAATATACGCATGACCTCGAGCAGCACGTACTTTTAAGCCTAACGAGTCCAGTATACTTTCACTTTTATATTCTCTGCGGGTATACTACGCATACTAATCCCATTCCCCGTAAATGATTAAAGGCATGGTCCAATATCTAAGGCATATATAATAGCCAAGTATGTATAAGTATATAAAATAGTTTAATTGTATGTTTACGGAAACTAAAAAGCTTTAATTAAGACCTCGTAATGAAACAGGAGGTGTAAAAGTGCATAAATCTTTGAACAATGGAACTTTTTGTTGTTGTAATATGCTATGAAGTGAATACACCGTGCGATACTAGTTGGAAACAGTTTAAGTTAACTGGGACCTAATGGATTTTATTAAAATGATCACGAAAGATTTAGCAACATACCCAAAAGTAAAATTTGAGTAAAGACTCAAATGCTACGTAAGTGAATTTTTGGTATTAAAAATAAATTTGTACACATAACATGGAAGCATTCCGGTAACTTTACTTAAATATATATATATATATAAACCCAACTCTCATTAGTAGGGAGTCTAAATCTAAATACATAGCTAATATAGGCAATAAAACCCATAATAAATATCAACACAATAAACTCACCCCGAATATTCATCATCCGAAAAAGATGTTATATGTAAGGTGATCTTTTTAATTTGTAACAGTTATCTATCACTTCTTATTTACTATTTACAACTTGGTACATTTTTACTTATACATATACATACATACCTACGTGCAAACGTGAGCAAAGTATTAAATATGTGTTCCACGTGCGTTCATTAATTAATGCGCTATAAAACGAAACCATAATGCTGGGGAGAACAAAGATTTTTGTACAATTCAAAATACCAATCTGTATTAGAACTTGAACTCGGCCATAGAACTTGTCAATTGTCAGAAGTTTTTGTAATGAGATGTGCATATATTTAGTTCATGTAAATATGTAAGTGAAAGTATAAGAAATGCATTTAATTATATAAAATAAAATACATGTATTACATGCGCATATTGTTGAAGCATGAATTAGTACAGGTAGATACTATTTTTTGATCTCCAGTCTAAACTAAATTTGTGTACATCATACTAAATAGTCGTCTCATATTATTCTTAAAATTCTTAAAATTCTTAAATTGTCCGTTGCTTTAAATATTTTTTATTGGATTTAGGAATAAATATCCTTTACCACAACACAAATGATTGTGGGTCGGAGGTTGAGGTAAACTTTGTTTTTCCAACGCTTTCTTTTACCTAGCATATTGTGTAGTACGTACGTAGGCATGTACTTTTATGCAAAACGACTGTGGCTGTGTGTGACTGTCAACCGGGGTTGTACAGGTGTGCATAAAAACAGTGTTTAATTGCAAACATGTTGTGTAAAAATTTACTTTAGTAATTACCTGCATGTACTTGAAATACTTGCGTGATTATAACTTGTTTTCCTCTTTCAATCTTGGTGTCTGTAACAGTTTTCGGGTAACTTGTATAGTATCACTGGAGTGTAAAAATTAGGTGTTTAAATTACTTAGTGCATGCTCAGTGTTCTATTCCAAATGATAAGGATGACGAATTCAATATTTAGGAGAGCTGTGTATTTATTTACATACCTGCTGTTGTACATCACAATGACATCACAGACAATTTTTGTAACATATAATATTTAAAACTAAAATCTTATGCATAGCACAATGCAATGGTATAAGGAAAAATCAAAATATTTCCCAATTTGATTCAAATTATGTCTCAAGGTTATGGACATAAAGTTCAAGGTGCCCTTCATGAAAAATAGAATTAAACTATAAAGGTCTGTCGGAAAGGGAGGGACTCTTGTATGTATATTGTAATTTATGTGTATTTATAAGATTAGTAATAATATATTTTGTGTTTTGAGAGATTTTCGAGATCGGTAACATTTTTTGCAATTCTATTGAAACGCTTATAGACAAAGCCCATTTTGATTGAAATTAAAATTTACGTCGCGTTAAAATAAGTGTAAATTTTCATGCAAAAGCGAAATTTTTATTGAAAAAACAATTGTGTTCAAATTGACTACCTATTTTGTATCTAGTGACCTGACTGAAGGTTGAAATATGTAGGTGGCTGGTTTGTGCATCATGGTCATGGACGTTCAGAAACTCTGCACCTAAGACCGAAGTCAATGACGTTTGATGCTCCATATTGCAGAAGTCAGTTTTGTTTAGTAACCAGAACCAGTCGGGCTTCTGATCATTTTCACGTAAACAAATATTCATGTTGGTTTTCGTTGTTGTTGTTCACGAAGATTTTTGGTAAACAATTAACTGGTTTATAAAAAAATGCTTTGTGAAAAAGAATGATCATCATCCATCATCAAATGCGTTTACCCACATTATAACCAAAAAGGTTTAATTATGGGCTACAACGGCACAGTGTAGTCCAAATTTAAATGCATCGTACACACTGCTAGACTTGCAATTGCACTCGGCGCTTCTGTATGTAAAACAGTAAAATGCCTATAAACAGAGACACATCACACATTTCAGGTTAGATGTGCTGGTCTTCTCGCGTGACGATAATATCTTTAGGATGTCCTAGGAAAATATGAACCATATTCAATATTTACCTCATTTTTATTATATAAATTGCATAGAAATTGGTTCTAACATATGACACAAAAATAAACTTTCAAGTTTTTACGTAAGTATTCCATGCAATTTACTTCTCCAGAGGATAATCTGGAATAATTTGAACCGGATAAAAACATGTTATCCTGTTTAGTATTATTAATATCCTTTGTAAATCTTCCATGCCCATTTGGTCTCAATTCTTTTTTCGTCAACCTTTTATTTAAATCGACTTAATTCAGATCTTCAAATTTCCTTATTAACTGAGGTATTTAACCAGTTAAGATTGCATTTGAGTATTGCTCGCTGAGCGAATATGTAGTCTTGCTTTTACACATAGGCAAACGGCAAACCTTCACAAACTTCCCTCTAGAAACATTTAGAGCACAAATAAATATGGCAGTGCTCGTGATTCCCTATTTTGAACTTTTAGTCTCCTTTGCCGCTATATTAGCATACTTTGCATTTATTAAAAAACGAAAGCATCCCAACTATCCTCCAGGTATCAAAAAGAGATTTTGTATATTACATATGGAAATCAGTTTTATTAGAAATATCTATTACAATAAAGCAGGCACTACTTTTTCACTCTTTTCCCGTAATCTATCATTGTCAATACAGGACCACCGCGGCTTCCTTTCATCGGGAACGCTCATCAACTCGGGAAGAGACCATATTTAACACTCACCAAATGGGAGAACGACTATGGGAAAATTTTTAGCATAAAACTAGGACTGGACGAGTAAGGCAAACTAAATATAAGTCGAAACTTTGCCTTGTCTTATTTTGTGCAACAGTATGCTCTCAAGCGAATTTTAATTACCATTATTCTGCACACACAGTGCCGTTGTAATTAATGATGCCAAGCTAATAAAAGAGCTTTTTGGAGACGTCGCTGCCAGTGGACGAATCCAGAATGCTGTGTTTTTGGCCATTTCTGAAGGGAAATATGGTATGATATATAGGTTATAGGTACTATGAAATATGCATATAGATGTTTCATATCTGTCAGTCTTTGCACATTATTGAATCGGCATCAATACATTCAAACAGTTAAAGCAAATAATTTAACCCGTAATAATACTATTATATCATGCCAAGTTAAGTTGGTGAAAAAGTTTGTCTTCCACTTTTACCTGTCACTACCAGGTATAATAAATACAGAGGGAGAACATTGGGAGGAACAAAGGCGGTTTGTGTTGAGGAAACTTCGGGATTTTGGCTTTGCAAAAAGTTCAATGGAAGGAATGATACTAGAAGAGGCAAATAGCATGTTGGAGTGGTTTCGAAAAATGAAAGGAACTCCAGTCTCATGCAATCGAATATTTAATGCCGCCGTTGTAAATTCCCTTTGGCATATTGTAAGCGGAGAAAAGAGTGGTGGGTGTGAGGAAGGGTGTGAAAATCAATCGGAAATTTTGAAGAAATCAGGTTTGCTAATGCAGTAAGCACACATTTAAAAAAAAGTTTACAGTAGACATTGATAGAGTGTAGGTAGTACTTTTCGAGACAAGTTTAAAACTTTTGGTTGGTATTGTGTAAGAGTTTATTTTAATCAAAATGTGTGTGCAGATCTATTCAATATGTCAGCCAAAGCGGATTGATGTTCGCACCATTTTTACGGTATGTTGCACCGGATATATCAGGTTGGACCAACTTGATGAAAGCGACAAAGGAATTAAATCAGCTTAGTGAGGAGTCTATATGTCGACACAAGACGTTGATGGATTCTTCATGCCCACAGTAAGTAAACAAATGGTACATAGTATGTGCGCTTATTATAAGTTTTATACATGTTCAATGCTGCATTCAAGCTGTTTGAAATTGATTTTTCTGTACAAAAGGGATTTGATTGACCACTATCTAATTGAAATAGACAAAACGAAGAATTCCAAGTCAAGCTTCTTTGAAAAAAATGGGGGTAATGAGAGACTATAGATTTTCAAATTAGGTTACTCTTAAAAAACCTATTCCTACATTTTGTATCTTTACTACATTCATATCTCTTAGAAAAAAATCTGAAGGCAGTAGTGCTGGATTTGTTTGAAGCCGGAAATGAAACCACGTACGCCACAAATCGAATAATCAAAGTATTTCGCCATAATGATCTTTATTGGCAAATTATGAGTTTGCTCTTCTTTTTACAGCTCTATCACGCTTGCATGGTCATTTCTGTACTTGGCTCATCATCCTAACACTCAGAGGAAACTAATCGATGAAATACACTTTGTCGTAGGCCATTCCCGACCTCCTTCTTTGATGGACAGGCAAAAGTATGTGAGCTAATCCTTGAGATAGGCTGGGTTCCTTTTCTTGCATTTTAGCATGGAATATACTCTATAAAAACCTCATTTTCAATAGTTTGCCCTATGCAGAGGCTGTCATAATGGAAGTTCTCAGGAAATCGGCACTTGTACCTATGGGAGTGCTCCATAGAATGCTAGAAGACAAAATGTTTCACGGCTATCATCTCCCAAAACATGCTATCGTCATTCCCAATTTATATGCATGCCTTCACGATCCCGAGACTTGGGGCGACCAAGAAAACTTTAGGCCAGAGCGATTTCTCTCAGAGGATGGCTCAAAAGTAATACGTAATGATGCCTTAATTCCCTTTTCTATTGGTCGGCGAGTTTGTTTGGGTAAGCTCTATTCTCATATGGGAACTAGGAATATGATTTCCCAGCAATGGGAACGGAAATAGTGTTGAGGTTTAGGTTTTTTAAACCTTGCATATTGAAATAATTTGCGAATCTTAATATTTACAGGAGAATCTCTGGCGAAAGATACGTTGTTTCTATTTATAACGTGCATTTTTCAGAAATTCAAAGTTTATCCAGACGCTGAAAACCCGAAACCAGATTTCGAGCCTATGCCCGGTTTTCTAAGTATTCCAAAACCATTTAAAGTCATTCTTAAAGAGCACGCTTGAGTCTTTATATTATTTAGATGGTAATACTTTGCTAACGCCTTTAGCACATCGTATTGAAGGGAAGATTTTCTTTCCTACTCACTATTTATCTATAGCTGAAAATAAATTCAAGGTTTACTTTCAATAAGTGATTATGAAAGCTTATAGTATCGTCTTATTAGTCTTGATGTTTGATACACCATATAAATAAATACATAATTCATTTGAATGATTGACATGTTTTGAAACATGTCTGCATACTTACCACCCACACTGACGATTTCATGAGCTGAATAAGTTGATACGTTTAGACATAATTGGAATAGCTAAAACAGAAATGTTTTCGATGCTGCTCTTCTTGCTAACTTGTTTCATTATTTTGTAACTACTTGCTTTTAAGTAGATTAACTTCACATCATGCTGAATTCAATTTTATAGAATATTCAATTTTAGGGAAACTGTTATTGCCCTTTCAACAACTACATAAAAACAACAGTGCTCAGTATAATATACTTGTCTGTGTATATTAAATGACCCACATTATGTACATACTTTGTATATTATAGCGTATATATCTATCTATTCCAACTCGACTATTATATAATAAGTTGTAATTCCTATTGTTTCTTTTCTCGAGTTTATCCATGGGTATAGATTTGATTGCCTCTTTCATGTTTTACGTAACGTACTTATGTTAGCCTAGAGTATACTATCGTGAAAATGGATTTTTACGGTAGCCTGCAGGATTGTAATAAAGTTACAGATTGATTGCATGATATTCTCCTGTGATTCTTTTTCTATTCAATTGAAACCTTTCTCATCAGAGCGGCTTGAGAATCCAAGTACAATGTTCACAATTCTCAACGACAAAGTGCCCGTCAGCAGCCTGGGATTAGAGTTTGCTCAGCTCTTTTTTTCAACAAGATTGTATAAAGCTATACGTACTGGCAGAGCTTAACTAGATTTGCTGGTTTGATACATAAAAGGCAAAGTCAACAGCTTCAACAGCAATTTTTCAAGAATATCCCTATTATTTTGTAAGCATTGTACACTCGAAATATACAGAGGCAGTTTGTGCAGCCTCAAAAAACATAATCTCTTTTAATGCATCCGTCAAAAGTAAACAGATATAGTTTTCAACACCTCAACAAGCAAAGTAATCATTGTCATTAGGATAGAGACAGAGTCTATGATGATGATATGCAACTTGATGTTCGTACTTTCGATGAAAATGAGGGATCCGAATCTTCCGAGAGAAAAGATAAGAGTATTCTTTCTCTTCTTCCCACAATAAAAGTAGACGTGAGAACCTAATCGTTTCGAAGAGACCTACTGGGTATATAGGCTTGTCATATCGAGAGGGGATCTTACGGTTTGGAATCAGTCTTATTGCTTCTTCGCATGCTTTCTAAACCCTAGCATCATTCTTCTTTGTAGATATCCCATTAGGCAGCAGTAGTACCAGCTGCCAGTACCAGGAGCATTAGACCACGACACAAACAAACTGTAACCAGGATTTTCCACAATCATGTCACTATATATGCTTGCTAAACAAGTCTGCCGAGTGCTCTATGTCTTCACAGTTGGTGTCATATTTGAAGAAGGCAACAATTCAGCGTGAAAGCAGAAGGTTATATAATGTAACAAGTAAGTAGTGTGGTGGTGATGAAGGATACGAAGAGAAAAAATGATGAGAAATACAAGCGGAGTTTCATAAAACATTTTCCGAAATAGTCGTGAATCCCGTTAATATGGAAAGGGTTCCCTTCAATAATGTAGTCTGTGTGTGAAGTCAGCGATGACAATTTTAGGTGTGAAGTTCATATCTTATCGTGGGTACTTGCAAAGTATGCATATTATAAACTTAGGTATACCACTTTCGTGTGTAATTCTACACAAAACACTATATGTTACGTAAACCCAACTATAATATTGTAACCGATTTCGGTATTCTTTCTTCATGAAGTACACAGACGTTTTCAAATTATATGCTCCATGATATGATTCGTGATTGAAAGAAACTGACAAAATCTTCAAAAAATGAACTGACCGTGTCTTGTGTCCGTTTCTTGAAGGCTTTCAATAAATCCCTTCAAAAACTCAATAAATTACGTTTTGCCTTATAAATAGAACCGCGTCCCATTAATTTTACAGAACTAACCGAGTCAAGGCAAATGTGGCTGCTGGTAAGAGGAAGTTGGTATAATGTGGTACTTTTTTTTAGATAATAAACCTTCACAAAAGAAATGTGCATATATAAATATATTTTTTGTACCTTTAGATAAACCTTTATAGTAGTGCTCTTCTATACAGCGTACTGGAGCGGAGGGATGTAAATTTGGTTTCTATATATTGAAAATTCTTGTAAATACCTAAGTTAAAAAATATCGCATTATCCTTAAGCATCAGTGAATGGGAAAAAGTGAAAATGCAGCCGAATGGAAAAGATATGAGGATAAAAGCGACTTTGTTGGATGAAACGTGCTTTTCATTTTCCATTTTTTAATATCGCGTTTTGGGAAACGATGTACTGTAGACGTTATTGTACGCATATCCATGTGAGGTGTATATATGAGTCGTGAGTGTTTCAGCCTACACAGCTCTCAGTATCAACAACCCGAACTGAGAAATGGCAAAAAAGAAAGGGATGTATAGAAAATAGCTTTGAGTATTTCCAGTTTTCACAGTCAGTCAACAGCAAACTCCAACCACTTTTTGTCACTTGCCCTGAAAAGCTTCACAAGTAATAAGTGGAGGTTTCAGAATACCAGAAAAATTTTTGACGGATATTTTAAAACTTACAGCATGCGCCAGTTTTCGAAAAATGTGATTTTTTGGGGAATTGTCGAATTGTTTCGTTATATCTTGAGTGCTACTGACTACTGAATCTATTATTTGATTATTTGTAACAATACTCAACAAATATCTCTCAGACGAGAAATGATATGATTAACTGAAATGTTGCCAGTTTCAAAATAATTTTGAAACCTCAACGTATATTTTGACCACGGAAAGGAAAATATTTAGCAAAAATGCTCTTGTAGACTTGTCACTTTTACGAGCTAAAAAACTTGCATGGAATAACTACACACGTTTCACATTCCATTTGAACATTACATTACATCATTTTCCGGCTTTAAAACTCTCTGCTGGTGACTCGACATATAGGTTGTTGTAGGTACACTGGTTATTTTCCGTTTTTTTTGTGAAGAAGGAAGAAAAGATAAAAATCCGTATCATCCGCAATGGCTATTCATTCTTCATCCCTTATCAAGCACACAATTTGCGGCTGTAGGGGGATTGCCATTCGTAGACCAAGTTAAGAACATGTAAAATACAAAACGTGTAATAAAATAAAATTTAAAGTCCTTTATTACATTTTATGTGGCTTAGAGAAAATATACTAATATTTTTTTGAATCCGAACATCTCGCATTCATGCAGCATAAAGCAAACGAGCTCACACGATTGTTGAATTTTTGGATAGAGTATAGATGTGTACTTATATTCAATATTGTGTTACAGGCTGCTTCAGACAATATTCTGGAAAAATACATAGGGAAGTTGTATGACAAAATAGGCTTATGTTTTATAGACTTAAACCAATTTTAAAAAATCCATGCAAAAGTTGCCGTCGTCTCTGGTATGCGTTGTGATAGGTGCTTTTAGATTGCTAAGAGTTGTTTCAAAATAGATTTTGACTGACAACTAAAATTGAATCTTCACAATAATTTATTCCATAGGAGGTCACATTCTCAAAAATGATACACTTTGTAGAATTCTGTCACTCCCTAGCCATTGGAGATTTCAAGGTTTGATGAATTCTCATATTTCATATTTTTTGGAACAAATCAGGAGAAAGTTTTATTGCTACTATACTTCATTGTCCTTTTATAAAAACCATACACGACACTCCGTCCGTGTATGTTACTACAATCAGCTCAACAGCAAATTGTATATCTTCAAATGCATGTAGTAGCCATATTTAACGAGCACAACAAAGAGTACACCTACCCTGTATAGTAGAACTTAACTTTGAGTTCCCTTAGTCCAGCAAACCATATCATTATTGAATATAACGGCAACTGGTGACAGGTGACACTTAAAACTTGAAGAAGTTAAAATGTTTCATAGTCGTTTGACCCAAGCGCATGTCAGAAGCAGATGTCAAGTTGAAGCATATTATCCTATTTTAGTGAAATGTGTTTGAAAAACTTCTTCGTATTCTTTGACACATAGTGATGTGCCAATAAGGAACCTAAGTACAAATGGAATGTATTTTTGTTAAAAAAAAGGAATATATTTCAACACACTTAGTTTGTGATTAGGTTTTTTAGTGCTTACTTTGAATATATGAGATATTATACCGAGCTACTTTATGTATATCTAGTCATGCTATGCTTATTGATCATATCATGATTTGTCGAACGGTAGACTGAATTGAAAATTTAATGCGCTTAATGGAAGGCTAGTTGTGTCAGAGTATCAATGAAAGTAGTTTTGTGTTTTATATAGAAAGCTGTGTTTCGCGGTTTTGTAGTGTTGGCGTGAAAAAAGATTCATTGGACACCTTCCATGTCTCGTATCATGTTATACTGATTTGCTGATTCCTGATTCTCATTTGTTCATTATTTCATTTATATTCCATTCATAGACTTATGGAACTACAGATAAGTGTCCAGTAGCATCAAATAAGTACCAATATATAATACATATATGGATATTGAATTACTCAGCTAAAAACAAATGAAAATCCGACAAATCTTGCATTGATTGAAGGATTTGCAAGCGAATTTCACCCAAATCCGTATTATTATATTATTACCATTACCGGTACATTATAAGTATTATACTGCTTGTTAGGTTGTATTTGTATGTTAAAGTAAGTTTGTTGCTTGTTTATTGCTTAAAATCTCAACTGATGAGTTTAGTAATGAGTTTTCCAACGAGTTGGTAATGCCATAAAGTGTGACGCAACTCGGCGTAGTCGCTGTCACAAAGGTAGTGCTGAGAAGTTTTTCTACAATACATATTATAAAAATTACGGCCAACAGTATACGTGAACATTTAGAAAGTACGATGAAACTGATAAATAATAACATACCTACCTAGTAATACTTATTACTTATCTGAAAAATATGCCAGTAAATGCAATAGAATATGGCTTCAACACACAATACAATTGAGCTTTTGTTAGTACAAGTCCTCTTTGTCTTCATTTTTAACAAAGCCCGAGGAAAAAGTAGATGCACGCAACATGCAAAGTGAAGTGTATAATCCTTACAGGAATTTTAGGATAAGAGGAAAGCGAGCTCTTGTGCGGTGCTTATTAAAAATTCGCTTTTTCCAAGTACTAGATAACAGTTTCTCTGAATTTCTGCACGTGTCATCGTGTCCCAGCTTATACGGGAAGGGTACTTCAGTAAAAATAAAACATGGCAAACGCAAACAATGTACCCTGCGTCTCAATGCAAATGTTTAAAATTGTAGCGAATTCTCATGCCTTCTAAGGGAAGATGGTAGGAATAAGAATAATTGAGACAACTTCGAAGTAGTTTGTGTAGTGTGCAACTTTTATTAAAAAATATACATCTCTTTCTAGGTTAGCATTACGAAAAGTTAGCAATGTTAGAATCGGTTTTTATACTCTTTCCTTCTGAGCGATCATATTATTCAGACTCCCAATTCTAGGGCTCATATTGGCATGTTACATTGTTTGACTTTCCTTTTGTTTAGAGTTCTAATAAAGAGTTAGTAACAGAACACAGAAAAGGCAGCTCATAGTGATGAATTTGCACAGATGTCGTTTACCTAAACCTTGCATTTACTGTAGTAGTATCTCATACAAGATTGTTTGATACAAAAGCAAGTTCATGCACTCAATTCTAGATCTAGCTTTTAATATACTCGTTCTTGAACAACGGTAACAACAAATGTTCAATAGTCACCACAGTTGTCCCCAATTGGAATATATTTAGAGTTATTGGCTTTATTTTCAGTTATGTACAGCGAAATTATATGAATAAATAAATCATAATAGGGCTACCGAAAATTGTGAGAGATTGAGAGGCTTTTAAGCATCACAGAAATCTGAAAGTACGGTATCATTTGGTAGGAGTTTACTGTAGAGCGGGTTTCATTTCAACGTCAATTTTCTCTGCATTCCCTCATGTTGTAATGAATTTTATATGCAAAAGAAGAGTCCCTTGCCATCACAACCATAACATGGAGTCTTTCTCTTCCTACGTCATAAATATAAAATGCTCAAAAGTGTGAGAGATTCCATGTGTACTAATGGAGAGACATTTGCTTTAATGCAATTATAAATTAATGGATGAAACTCCCGACTAGTAGAGGGAGTAATGATGCATTAATTTTATTAGAACCTACACAGCGTTTTCAATTGAATTACCGATGAACTATAGCTATTGCTCAACTATTACCTTTGAGCGTCATTGTAAGATTGGATGGAAAGTATAAAATGATTATTTTCTATTTACTATTTTTAATTTTATGCAGTGCGTGTTATTAGGTTTGTTGAGATATTGTATGTATTAATATATATGTACATTTAAATCACTGACATAAGATCTATCCCGTTACTCCTTGATTCTTTTGAGTCAAATACGGTTTTATTTGATCGACTTATATCGCACAATGAAATTGTCATACTGAGGACTCAAGAATACGGGAATAAAAATATGTAATTTTGCTCTAAGTATTGAACAATTTAAAAGTGAAAAAGAAGCAGTATACATGAGCTAATTTAATTAAATGTTTAAAGCTTCACACTTGCAAATTATGGTACCACGCCCGCTACTAAATCTCTGCTAAATGCGGTGCTTTAGCCTCATAACATGGACATGTTTAGTCGACGATGAATAAATGGGAAATAAATCTTAGATAATATTCATATCAAGATTGTGACGCAATCACACAATTACTTAATAGAGATAAAATACATATGTATGTCTTTTGTAAGTTATGTATACAGAACTTACTAATTCGATTTTTAATTGTGATCTATACGAAGTCAGATTTTCTCAGCAACCATCAATCAGAGTCAGAGTATCTTTTATAATTTCAATTTCTGTATGAAATGGGATGTTTTAAGTCATAAAATATACGAGGCACCGGGCATGTCTGTAGTACCGTTCATTTTGGTAATTATGGAATCTAAATTTTATCTAAATTCTGAAACGTAAATGTATAAAATTCTTTAAAGCTAAGCCCTCAGATGAAACCGAGATGATAATTCTTTGTCCTATATTGCCTATCTGTGTGTAATGTAAAACGTTTTATTAAAAGGTTCATATGATGCTTTCACCATTCAACTCAACAAATCATTATAGACGTGAATGAGGACACACAACCCGCTTGTGATTATCTTTTCCAAATATAATTTTGAATTACTCTACAAAAATTGTCTATCAGCTTCCTATTGATGGGCCACACTGACACCACACCACGACGACGGCTACATTCTATCGAAAGGAATCATGTTACGGTTGAAAGCAGTCTCTGAAAAGCAGTCTTGTGACTAGACAGAGACGGAGTAGTGATCTGAAAATAGTACAAAACCAACAGTAGGAGCAGAGGGAATGAGGATTTACCGTCGTTCATAAAATACAACAATTATTCATCCTGTCGTGACCATTGCTTTTGCAGCAAATTTTCGCACTTTATGGTGCTAACGCTTACACAGGATTTAATCGAAAGAGCTTTCATATAATTTATGTAACTGTAACTAGTAGCTGGTTGTAAAATAGTAAGAAAGTACCACATAAAATGAACAAAAGAAAATAATTGGCACAAGAATTTAGGGCAATGTGAGACACTAGTACTGGTGGAAGCAAAATATCGAAAATGAATTTGGTAAATTACTACAGAAGGATTTAAAGGTGTTTAAGATATTTAGTTACTACAGAAACCAGTAATGTTTCCATGGTGTTATACAAGGCTCTATACTTTGGATACAGGTTTTATTTTTATTTTGAAACACTGCATTTATATGTTCCCCCACCCAGCACTTCAGTCTTATGTTAAAATTGTAGCTCTATCTTCTCCTGAACCTGGAACGAAAGCCTGAGCAAGAACGACAATACTACCAGATGGCTTGATTTGTAATCGGAAAGAATTATCGTTATTTTTAATAACATTTCATTCCCACCGCTCTATTCTCTATAACTTTTTGTGCCAAGCGAAAGTAAATTTAAGAAATGGCCAAAACCACTTTCCTCGTTACCACTTTCTCTGTATTCCATCATGATGATGAGTATGAGATAACAAAAAAATACTGGCAGGATTCATATTATTCACATCGAGTCCACACTCCACACCATGCATTCCTGGTTTCTACTTCTTAAGAACATTGCCTTTTCCACTTACTGAAGCGCCAAGGGCTTTAGAAAGTCAACATTGCATCATCATAATAATATGTGAGTTGAGCACGAATAATTCACTTTCACTTTAGCCCATAGCACGAATTTTATTGTTTGTTACATTTTGATTTAACATTAAGCTACTCCACAAATATCTACTTTCGCTCTTCCTTCCTTCTTTAATCTTGATGGGCTTGGGATTCGCTATCCTTGATTCTCATCAACTATATGTTGTTGGCTATTTGTCGAGTGCAACTCTCTCGAGGGCTATGGCTAAGTAACTCTACGCAGTCCGTTTGGGCTAAAAATGAATTCAAAAACAACCTCCAACAGTGAACATAAAACTTTCTAGACGTGGATTACGTACGTATTGAACGAGTGCAGGAATTTATTTCCACCATTTTTAACATAGCGCTTCCAGAGGAAAAGATTATGTTTTGGAAAACGAAATTCAGGAGCATTATGGTACATTACGTAGTTGGTGTAGTGTTGGTACGCAAAAGTTTGAGCTGAAGCATGTTTCCTTTATTAATTAATAGCAAGAAACGCACTCATTACCGGAAAATTATAAATGCATATTTATGAGCCCTTTTGTTCTTTTTGCCATGCATTATAATTAAGGGAAGCGGGGGAAAGCGAGCATAAAAGACAACAACAGCATAAATGGCCTTGTAGTAGGGTCTATCTCTGTTAGTTCTCTAAAAAAAAATGATATTTTGGTATAACAACTTGGCTTTCTGGTTTGTGTTATTTTTGCATTGAATAAAGTGGCTTGCGGGTAGTAATAGATGGAAATACATAGAACATTGATGATTTGTTGAACTATATATTATACAATATTTGGGAGTTTCTATTTGGGCCTTGATCGTAAAAATTCAAGGTCCTGACTCGGAAACTGTAATCTTAATTTTTGTAGTATGTGTGTTGGAAATGGTTGGGAATCCTAAACAGCAACGGTTTCAAATGTTTAAAAAAATCTTCTGGAATAATGCTCATCAATGTATTCGTCTTTTATAGAGGTGAAATTTACACATACCAAATATACCTTAACAAAACTTGATTTGACATGTTTTAAAATTATTTCTCATTTTTTTTTTGGGAATCCTCCATAATTTGATTGATCCTTTCGAAAATAAGTTGCCTCAAAATATCTGTATTTTGAAATGAATTAATATTTTATTGTTTTAAGCTTTTCCCATTTCCTAAAAGCATCAAAGTTTATCCATAAATACCGCTTGCCGGTTCATAACTAGCCTTTCTTCGTAATTATTCACTATTTCCAGCTACACGTTGATGTCACATTAGAAAGCCAAGTTAAATAGGGGTATACAATAGTTAATAATATGATCTCTTGATTTTATGCTTCAGACTTTGGAATACTGAAGATTAACTTTAGTTTGCGGTCAGACGAAAAACCAAAGCTAGAACAGAATCTAAAATAAATCTTGTTTTGAACATTTTGGTGGGTGTAGCAGCAAAAAATTAACCACTTTAATTAAAAACATGCTTTCAACTTTGCCCCTTAAAATATCCATAAGCCATAAGAGTTTATAGATAAATTTGAGTGAGATGTTGGTTTTGTATCTTCAAGTTTCATATAAGAGCGTAATTTTGAATTTGCGACATTCCTTGTCACAAAAAATATGAGAAATAAAAAATATGGAAACATATTCAGGCTAATAAAGGAAGATTGAAAAAGTTTCATGAGACCAAAAAAGGGGCGGAGAAAGTTTTGCTTATATGTGGTTGCTTGAAATGTGAGTTGGGGGACCTAGGAACTGGTTTTATTAGAAGTATTACGTACCCATCTGCAGCACAAGGATGTGCCTATATGAATTCTTGCACAGTATATAATATTTATAATTTCAGAATTTTATACTAAAAATTCCATTATCATTATGTATGGTAGTTTTGCTTCGATTATTATTTGCTTAAAAAAACTTTCAATTTGATTTTATATTTTTATTATCATTATAAGTTGTCTCCGAAAGAAAATACCAGTTTGAAGCACAAAGCACACAATTATTACATAATCCAAAGGTTGTAAGGACCGCATAAGATGAAACCTGCACGAAAAAGCCAAAACTAAGGAACCACATACCTCGCCTCGACCTAAGTGAAGTGACAATGCAAATTAAAAAGTTGAAATACTTCAGCTTTTAAAGCATAACCACACCACTCACAATAATGGAACATTTATAGCTTGTACAAATTACCGAACATGTAATGTC
>JAQIWO010000180.1:0-18477 GCA_034695405.1 Entomobrya muscorum
ACACGTTCTGTTGGCTGCATGTTTGCAGCTCGGACGCCGCCATATGATATGGGGAGATGCGAGATGATGACTCCTCAAGGTCAAAATATCTAAATTTAATACAGTCGTATACAGATTTCAGACTCTTTATAGGAGCTCCTATTTATCAATATCCCACCCCCTGGTATGGGGGTGGACCCTTCAATAGAAGAGATCCGTGACTTTGTGTTAGGTAGTTGGACTTTGGTTGGTGAGTTTCCACTTGATAACCTACCTAACATGCACCTACCTAAGTCCTTACTACCTACCTGCATGCAGGTTCATCAAATTACATGAAAAAATGACGTCAATTGAAGCAAAAATTTAGTATATAATAAGCAAAAAGATCATGCAACTTCATCAAGTTGACCATTACCTTCTACACCACCAATCCTGATAGTCATAAGGGATTATCCACTTACATTCACGTTGTGATTAACGCAAGACGTAAGTGTGGTACCATTGACTTAGACTTTTTTTTATAAAGCTGCTTCTTTTGCTTCGGATTTTAGAATCACGGTTTTGAAGACCAACAACAGGGACTATGTCATTGCCAAACATCCACTCTCTCCGTACGAAATCCATTGTTAATTCCGTCACCTGGAGTTTCTACACTAACCGCCTACACTGTAGAACGTCGGATTTTGCGCTCCAGGGCTTTCCCACCAAACGGGCAGCCCTCTTTGATGAGCCCCACATTGCTAGCGACTTGTAAGCCTCACCTTACTGAATAACAAGTATTAACTTATTCAATAATCTGGGGTTTTTACAGGTTTGAGACGTTTAAGCTGCTTGGGGCGGGAGAGTCTACTTCTACCGCAGTCAAATTTGGAGGGAACTCTGCAATCCCCAGTGGGTAGCAAATACTGATTAATGGAAATTTCTTTATATGTGATGAGCTCCTATGAACGGGCTGAACCAGGGCTAAGGATATCTCAGTCGACACTTTCCATATGTATATACATTCGAAAGGACTTTCTTCAAGGTACATCCTTTTCAGAAATCTTTTGCCGTAAGAAAATCACTATTACTTTAGAACATTTGCAGACTCGTGCCTTCTGCTTCTGTAACTACTGCTCTCTGTCACCAACACATTGACAGCAAATTTTCTCTGAAATCATTAGGCATAGCTAGCTGTTAGCATCGACAATGACTAAAATTGATTTTAAATTCTCACATTTTCCCTGCTATTTCACATTAATTGCGGATGCTTTTAAAGCCTCATGAATTTGACATGAAATGAGTTTGTGGATCCTTTCAAACTGTTTATCGAGTATTGTAAGATTATTAACCACCGCGAAACCCGCATGATAAAAGAAACTCTTAAAATTCCTTAACGCTTAATATAGCATGAATATTATGCATATCCTTATTACTATCTAGCATTCCAATGAATGAGTCGTTCAGCTTGACGAGCCAAGGAAATTATTTATCTGTGATAAAATATTGTGAAGTAAAAGCATCAAGCCTGTTTTCAATCAGTCCAGTCCAGTATTTATTACTGTTGTTTTTTTGATAGAAGAACTCAGCTGGTGTACTTCTGCTTATGGATCAAGATTAAACGAGAGAGGTCATGCTTACATGTCACGGCTCACCTTTTTCTTTTTATACTGAATGAATGACAAAAACCACTTGGGCGTTTTAGCCTTTAACTAATATCAAAATAACTTCATTCCAGCGTTTGGAATGAATGAGAACAAAATTGAATACAAACTTATTATTATCTGTGGAAAAAATGAGAGCATCAAAATACACTTCATGGTTTCCTAAAAACAATTATATTATTATGTTATGACTGTACCTGCTATTCATGCTATGCATTCTATTCATATTACGTGTGAATGCCTACATAAATATTTTGCATTGATTGATCACCATCAATCAATGGCCAACCATGTCCAAGCCTTATGTTACCTATATTATGTAAAGCATGCTATTATACTCTTTTCTTCTTGCATGTATCTTTTACCATTTCTATGTAAAATATATTATTATTTTGTGCCAAAATACCAATTTTGCGAAGGGTATAAAAACCTAAAATCGTTAATCAATAAACACTCTAAAATGAAATTCCTTAAGACTCTCTTCCACTTCCAGCCTATTTCTTTGGTTAGACCTTTCTTGGATCTAACAATATAATCTATTTGGTGAGTCGGTTACTTCCTTTATAAATAATGTAGAGCTTTACTGTAAGCAAAACTACATTCAGTATTCATAACACGCTTTCGTTCTTAAGAACTCGGACCAGTCTGTGAATACCAAAAAAGAATATCGAGTTCAACTGACGAGTTCTTATTCAAATGACGTAGTGATTGTTTCAATCAGAACATAATGGTTTTATAGGTACCATAACTAAACTCCTCAGAAAAAACAGAATGTTTTTATGTCACCGTACATTGGTGTAAAAACGACAATAATTAACAATAAATCCGCTGAATAAATAAATACATACACTTGTAAATCATAAAATCATAAAACTAAAACATCCACATCACTGAAACACATCTCCAAATTTTTCTATTCTATACATATTATTTACACAATTAAACAGACTATTAGTCAATTTTTTAAACTTTACCTCTTCATTTGCTCAAAATATTACATATTAATCGAGCGAAATGAAGCATTTGTTTAAAATCTGTTGTTGCATAAAAAAACAATTCTAGGTTAAGTTGCACCATTAACTATTTCATTGCTTGTGCGATTTTTTAGTGACTGATTGCAGAGAACTGACAGCGCAAACGACTCATCAGAGATGGAGATAAGTCTTTCACCAGGCACTTCAACATGCAGATGGAGATTCGAAAATTAGAGAACCAAAGCAAAAGTAATCGGATAATTCTGAAGGCTAATTCTCAGTTGACGACGAATTTCATAGAGAGTCACGTCGAATGGGTACACGGCCCACGCTTCCCTCCACCAGCTGGACGATGTAGTTTAAATGCTGACCAAAGTCGCACACGATGGCAAGCAATTAGGTAGATAGATTTGCAATGTGCCAATAAAAAGAGGATTAGTATTTAGATAAGGGATGAAAAATCAACAAATTTAGTACACGATGTTAAATTTATGGGACTTTTGAGTAAATGCAAAGAGTGCACTAATTTAAAAAAATTACCTATAAATAAATGCTTTACTTTCGTGGCTGCTCAAAATATTACATTAAAATCGAACAAATGGAAGGAATTTTGGTTCCTGTATTTTCTAATACCATGATTATTAATTGACCACATTAAGCAACCAAAGATACCTAAGTTGTCTTATTGTTAGCTGTAACTATGCACTGGAAATACCCTAAAGACTGGGTTAAGTGTGTTCAGTATATAGGTATACGCAAATTATGTAAAAATACACGTCTTATGCAGCCCACCATCATCGGAAAGTTGCCCTTTCCAGGTGACACCCCAGAAGAAATTTCGTACCTTACGTAGAATGAAATTTACCAAATCCCATTACAAAGCTAACCCCAACATAAAAAATTGCATTGTCCCTAAACTGGGCAACTTTCTCAAGACATTCTTAATTCATTAGTTAGTCAGTGATTTGATGTCACGAGAAAAAGACAGAGTTAAGCATGAAAGGTACTCATTTTATATCATTGGAAAAACTACTACCCATCTTCTTCGCACGGCATTCATAAACCAAAAAGATTAAAAAAACTTGAATGTTTTTTGTCCTGGTCATTTGGACAAGTGGATAAATTGCTTCATAAGAAATTTGTAGATTTCAAAGGTTGGCTTAGCCGAAATTACATAGCTTTCAGGCATTTTAATGCAATACGTTATTCATTTTCTTCTATTCAAGCAAAAACAAAACTTTTGGCAGCCCTGCTTAATCGTGATCAGTATTTGTGTCAACTCAGACAACGTCACATGTAGCTTTGGAGCAGGTTAACGGAAAGTTATACTTTTCCGCTTGCGTTATCCTAAACCAACTTAGCTATAAGTATGTATTTTGTGTAATTTGAGACAACACATCATTATTTCCCCTGTAGCTCAATAGCGTTTTTTGCAACCATGTACTATACTCTAACTATATTATATTGTTTTTAAACCAAACAACTAACTTCTGTCGCCGGAACACAAAATGTTTCCCTTACACATCTCATGATAATGAAGTAAAAAGGTTTTCCGAGTGCAAATAAATGTTTCATACCAAATAAGATTGAAACTTCTTGTCAAGTTGCGTTGCGTTGAATGATTAGCAGGTAGAGATAAACCTATGTTGAGTGAGTTTAGGAGACCCCCACTGACCCATAATCTTCGCATTATCCCTTGCTGAGCAATTGAAACTCCAGATGAATACAAAAAGTGGCGATAAGATACGCTTCCTAGTCCTTCCAAGAAAGCTGCAGATGACATCTTCCTTCCAGCGTTTAGCTTTTTCCTTTTCAATGTCTCACTCAAATGTCACTAGTTCCCCATTGAACTTCCTATAATGAACCAATTTATAAAATAAACTGTAATTAGCTAATCAGAAAATACTGTACTATTTAAATAGTAGCAATGCCACACTACCCTGCAAACACAAAAAAGTAAACACTGAAATGAAATGGCTTTAGTGGCTTACCAAATATGATTCAACATAAATATTATTTTTCCATAGTAAATTAAATAATCAGTGGACACCGATTCATGCAAGTTTTGGTAACTTTAAAACGGCTATGATTAGGGAAAAAGTTAATAAAAATAAAATCACTTTTTGGGTGTGGGGATAAAAGGATGTTTCTCAAAAAATTGACGAGAGCCGAGGAGGACGACCGCATGAGACGAAGTCTGATCGATATCTGCTCCACTAAAAAAGAATTTATTTTTGAGAGTTGTAACTTGACTAGGCTTTTTGGCTCTGTGGTGCTCTCTTTTTAACTATTATATGTGCTCGCCATCCACAGAAAGAATGTATGGTCGTTAAAGCATCATATTATATTAATATTGTGTATTAACGAATAAGGAATACTATTAAGGATCTTATTTTAACATATTTATATGCGTTCGTTTTACTGAGCGAATGGAAAAAAACTGGATTACAAATTATTTCACAGCGCAGAGCAGGATATAAGGTTGGAGAATTAAGAAGAAAATAAATGAATACCATGGATGCAAAATCTTCCACACTTCATATATGCATGTGATATATTCATTTATTTTATTTCATTCAACGTGAATACACAGATTTGTCCTTGTTCTGGTGCAATACATGGCCCATTAATAGAATGTAAAAATTGGATAAAGCGTTCTGAAAGCAGAAAAAATTCAAGCAAGTTGATAAAAAGCTTAGTATAAATTGCTACTGCTTTATCCTCAGAGAACTGCTGGAGGTCTACTCGTCATACTCGGTTGTAAAATAAAGCTATAACTCATGTCATGTCACCTTTCATTTATATTTATTTTCCAATGAATGGGGATAAAAATCACTATACAGTCCGGACGAGGACCAGTTTCTGTCATTGCTTGTAAATCAGGAGAGAAGGTTCAAATGTCAGTTATCCAGTGGAGAGCCATGCAAACATTTCATAACGAGTACAAAAAATAAAAGCCTTTTTTATTTATTGTTTGTATCTGTGTTATATAAGTTGTGATGATGTTTGAAGTAATAGGCCTTCCGTTTCATTCATTTTAGATTAGAGCTCCATATTATACAGCTTTGAAAGCATTACAGCACAGAAAACAGAAAAAAAGTCATGCAGCATGCACCTGGTAATTTTATTTTTTTATTTTTTTGCTTAATTATTCCAAAAATGCAATAACACAATTGCAATAAGTATAGCTTAAACATGTATCTAAATAATATGTAATTCTAAAAGTTTTGCTCGCGTCAGCAACCGATTTAATAAAAACTTAATTGCTTACCCGTCACCAACAAATACAATCAATTTTTTGAGATGTACTAAATCTACCTGGCACTGCAATAAGCTAAATTTGCATTGTCTAACCTTACTTGCTAAATAACTACCTTTTTAAAAATAGTTTTTGAATGTTAACGTAAACGTAAATTGTTTTAGTTCACTTAACCACCAGCTTTTCAGCATTTTTAAATGTAAAATAATATATTAAAATATTATCTGGGACACAGATTGGCTATTTAGTCGGTTTTTGGTCACTCGGGATCCATTTTTGGTCACCCTGGACGGATTTTCAAGGGTTTTTGCTCACTCAGGAATTAAAATGGCACACAAAAAATCGAATGTTTATGTCAAATATTTAAATGGAATATTTACATCTAGCGATTTCTTATCTAGCTTTTAAAAATCTTAGTTTTCCAGTGAAATATTTATAATATTATCGTCCACGTGCATAATCTAATTTAATTTTTGAAATCTATTTTGAAAATTTATCAATTATCAGCAATATTTGCAATCAAGATTGCTGAATTTAAAAACTTTGCCTTGTCAGATGAACACGTGGGGTATAATAGCATAATGAATATATAAGCTTCTAATACCTTCAATAGATATATAAATGGGTTTTTATAATTTTTTATAAGTATTTTAAGTCTTCTGAAGTCTAGCATGAATGAACAGGATGGCAAGTCTGTGTCAATACATCAATAATATTCTGATAACGTATTTGTTATATTATATGATATATTATATTATAACAAGCTTTCAAAACTTAGGCACGTTTAAGCTGTTTGAAAAAAAATATATTTTTTTTATAATCTCGTTTCCATAAATATTTAATAACGCGCTCCACGTGCTTTTACCCGAAGCTCATAAAACTACAAAATTTAGCATTATTCCGGCTTTGTACCTTAAGATTTTACATATTAAAAATTCAATTCAATATTAAAAGATGTTATATTTCCCTAAGCTAAGCATGTGTGGTACAATGTTAATCCCCTTTGTTTTCGTTGCATGCTAATTCCATATGCTTTTTATTTTGAGGATGATTTTATCCATCAGTAGGAATTTGCTCTAGTGAATAATTTATTTTGCACATGGTTTAGTCACATGTGTTTGTCAGGTGGATAGTTGAAAACGATTATAAAAGTGCTGTAATATTTACGAAAGCCACTGAAAAATCCGATCAATTGTTCACATGAGACACTTTTTCTATTGGAAAAATATATGTTTTAATATTGTTCACGTGCTTGTTTGTAGTAAATTCTAAAAATTTAGAAAAAAAATTTCAAATCATGCTATCCAAAGCCATGTATTTTATTTGGTTCACGTGTCTGTCCATATGCTGATTCACATGTTCCAATAGTCAGCAAGAAAAAGCCACCGATATTTTAAATTCAGACCTAATACAATACTTTATACTATGAAGTAAAACTATCATACAGTATAAAATAAATTATTCATTTTTGACTAAAAAATTATGTTTTATATGTTAACCTAGTAGCCAGAAAAAAAGTAAAGAGTTCAGTTTGGTGACGCTCTCACTTGTATATAGTTGCAAATATATTCGTGTCCCCAAAGCTCTTAGCTTTCATAAATACTTATGCATTTTTATTTACACAAATCTATAACAATACTTGATAAAGTATAACTAGGAATAATTTACTTTTCGTGGTCAAGATCTGATGTAGACATTATTACCTACTCTACCAAATATGTTGACAGATCAAATGCAAAAAACTTTAACCAGACGACTGGGGTTATTCGCGAAATACTCTGTGTCAGGAGGCTTCTACTGGAACGAAAAGAGAAAGAAATTCATTCCCTTAAATTCATACTGGTACTGGTCATGGGTGGCTACATACTATATTGGACATATATTTCAATCCTATTTGGCAGCCTTTCTCTTTTTCAATTACACCCACAAATCAATTCCAGAGTACTCATCGGCGGCCCAAATTTTCAAATCAAACGATACCATTCTCCTTACATTTGTTGGGATGCTTGTTTGGTTTCTCATCACAGGAATTCTAGCAGCAGGATCATTTGCTATTGAATGCAACTCGGATATGGCCCAGTCCGTGAATCAGCTCATGTATCTTAGAAAACACATGGAAATTCGAGGATTTGGCTGGCCTAGTCCTCGAATGCAAAGCAAACTTGGCAAGTTACAACACCTACTCAAATTTATTTGCTATATACCTCTGATATTCCCTCTGCTATTTGGTGGCTCCTTATTCCATCCGGATGATCCTGTCCGCAATATTTTGGAAGCCTTATTCGAAATGAAAGTGACCCTTTACTCCTGGTTTGGATGGGTAGTACTCATAGTGGAAATTTGGGCGGTGTTAGCTTTCGTTGGAACTGTTACATCGGTCTTATTGATAATTGCTCTTACTGTGTACAGCTGTGAGCACTGGCTGTCCGCTCTCATGCCATCAAAATATCCAAATGTAAGAAAAAATAGAGGGAGAACGTACATCGAAACGGAGTACTCTGGGAATGTCACTGAAAGAAAATTAATTTTGATGTATCGATCAATGCAAATAATTGTAGGTTCCACAAATGCCATAATGGCAAATACTCGTTGCGCGTACCATGCCATGGTACTTTTAATAATTTCAGTGACTTCCACCTTTGTATTGATCAGGTATGGAAATGTGTTGCTTGGCGGTGGGTCACTGATTGGGTATTCCATGGCTGGACTTCTCATCATTTGTCTATTTCTGTCAATATTTATAGTCTACATGGAATGTTATGTAGCGGAGGGTCTGGAGAACACGTGGAAAAGCTACAAATTGCGAATTTTTCAGTGTGCGGGGCGACGAAGTTCCCTTTACAAGACGGTCATGTCCTTTCGCCCGATTGGGGTAATGAGTGCTTACCACTATTGCAATTTGAACAAGAGCACATTCTTGGAGTGGTGTAATGCCGTGGTTGCTAACGTAGTTACGGTTTTGGTTGGTTAAAAACATGTATAGGCTGAAGACATGTATAAACTTAAGTTCATGTTAAACTTATGAGCGGGTAGGCAAATTAACAGTAAAGTAAGCACACTGGTTGTACATGTAATTTGAGTTTGATTGTAAAAATAAATTTTCATCGGAATGCTTTATTTTTCATGGCCAGTGGTCCTATTGCAAGTATGAATTTTTATGCTAACAAAAATAAAATATTGTCAACTAGTGCATTAGCGAAATGTAAATGGTTTAATTGAAGATATGTAATCATTTTTGCATTTTCAAAGTGCATCGTGCAGTCTTGATTCTCTGGCGTTATCATTTCAGCACGACTTGTCCAGAAATGGAATGATTGAATAAATAAAATGTGCTCGCTGATCATATGGAATGTATAATGTGTGTAAAAGCTTAACCTTTTTATTACTAGCTTAGTTGTATTGAAAAAGTTGTTGCATCTTAACTTTCTTTTGAGTGAAAATAATGATGACTAACGAACGATGACGATTTTTGAAATGGCGTGAAAATACTTTTTACAGACTACAGCTAAACTACAAATCTAACTGCGAAAGATTTAAGCAATACCTTATCACTTTTTTCAATATAAAATATTTTCGTGACCTCCGAGATTTTTTTTAAAGTGAAAAACATTTTTACTTCCTGTTCTACCTGAGCATGAGTCCAGCAAGCATCTTGAAAAAAACTAGGATTTTTATATCCGACGGAGACTAGTGGAGAAAATTACCTATCCTGAGCGGGAGGATGAGGGGGAGCGGTGCCAATATTGTCGGGATTTCCGATTTCCGGCAAAGCCGACCTGTCTTTTCTTACATAATTAAATACTTAACATGCGGCACTTTACTAACAGGTTTACCGGTTTTTAATTACTAATTAGTTCAAAGGCGTGGGTGAAAGGAACTTGTACTGTTGATAAATTGTTTAGACTGATGGTTTTTAATTTAATTGATGGACAAAACGGACTTTTTGAAATGATGTGAGATGGAGTGGTAAAATGATATCGATTGTTACTGAAGCGATCATATTGTTGAAACCCTTTTTTACATGATATGGCATTATGCTTTTTATGTACGCCACATTTTGAAATCTGCAAAAAACTTTAATGAATTGAAGCTGCAATGCAATGATGACAGGTGAAAGATTGCTGAAAGTTTTTGCACTGACTTTATCAGACAGTAAAATGAATTAATATCCAGCTCGTTTGCTTTGAATTTACAACTTATATTGTTTACGTGTAATTTTACAAAATCAGTACACACAAAACCTTATACAAATTATTTATTTAATCCCATTAATTAACTTGAATTCGTGACAATTCAGTTAACCACAATTTTTATAACATTATTATAAACAATAGTAATTATATGAGGATCACCACGACATTGCAAGTCATACTGAGTCTTACAATTCACTTACCCATCCCAGTACTAGTAAAAAATTTCCGGAATGGAATCTTTTAAATTATCAATCAATTAAATCAATCTTAAATTATCAACAGGTACATAATAATTAATGGCACTCTACGTAACAATAATTACGGCAGATCCTTAAGTAGACATTGACAGATTTTATGAAAATTATCAAAATATTTTCAAGTTTTATGAGGACTGACTCCACTTACATCTCAATTTATATCGTCTTGACATTTTTTCTTGATATTATGCCAACGACTACGTAGTTATTGAAAATATTTATATGTACAAACATGTTTAGATTTATCCGTATGTGTATCCTAAAACTTAACGTTTTTACAAAAATTGTCAAGTTTATGTTAGCAGTTTACTTTTCTGTCTAATCAAACTTTTTAGTTGGGCGATGTCAAACTCAAATATGCAGTTAAGAATATGAGTAAATTACCAATAATTGGCTTTAAAAATATTTTACCTTACCTACCTCCAAAACTACCTATGGGATAGAAAGCAGAAAATCTGGATGGCAGAGATTGGATGAAATCGGCTTCAGAATTGAAAGTGAATACGCAAAGTATATGTACAATTTCGACAGTATACTAGAAATAAAAATACTGCGCGTTCATGTTTTGCATTAGTTCTACGAAAACTATAAAATAGGCTGTATTTAAATATTAACTAGGCTGACCTGATAAGCAACTAAGATATTAAAAGGTATTCAAAGTTTTCAGTAGCAATCTTTTACATTAAAATTGTCTCTGAAGAAGTCTCAGACGTATAGCCAGAAATTTAGTTGCTATTTGCTGTGATTTCCTGATATGGAAACTGGAACTGGTGGACGTCTGCGTGAGAAACAAGGGTAAACCCGAGAAGTCATGTCAAAATGTCATATCTTATTTATTTCTTGGCCACCAACTGAAGGATAAAAACCAGTTGTGCTTGTTCGCTTTTAACTATAAAATAAGTAAGTTCATCCAATAGACCGGAAGGAATGAGAAAAAATCGAATACTAACTTATTATCATCTAGTTCGACGGCATGCTGCTTCATTTATTTGGAGAAAAAAAGTTAAATAAATACTTTCCTTGTTCAAAGGTTACTTTAGGTTTATAAGAGCACAAATTTGGTAAATTTATGATGGTAAAAGTTAACCTAGACTGTATAAAATGGTGCGCACATTACCCCTACAAGGGTTAAAAAGAACAGTTTTTGTGTTTGTTTTAATATATTTGGTGACATCGTCTTCTCCGAATTCTCCATGAGAAGGAACCGGAAATACAAATTCACTCCCTCTTCATAACATTGAGTCATGCTCTCTAGTTATAAATGAACTAATGGGAAACATCGTTGATGGACTAGGGCGTAAAGATTTTTTGGAAATTTCAGCAACGAACACACGTTTCCTACTATTTTATGAGTAATTTGAAGCTTTGCTGTGAACAAAATTACATGCAGTACTCATTAGACGGCTTTCGTTCTTAAGGACTGAGACCAGTCGGTGAACATCAGAAAGCACTATTTAGTTCAACTGATTTATTATTAAAGATCATGGTGATTATTTCAATGAGCACAAAAAAGTTTTTACATATGCCAAAACTACTCCACAAAAAAACTGAAATTTTTCATGTCACCGTACATTGGTGTGAAAAATAGAATGCTCCGTTGAATAAATAAATGCATTGAAATAATGTATTTTCCTACCTTATATGCATTGTACCTACACCTGTAAATATTGGAACGATAAAAACATTCAATTATTGAAACACATCTCCAATTTGTATCTTCTCTTTAAGTAATATTTACACAATCAAATATTTTTTGAGCTTTGATTCCCTGTTTGCTCAAAATTTTACATTCAATTCGAACAATGGGAAACTGATGATTTCTGTCACTTTATTTTTCTATACCATAAATATTAACTGACCCCATAAGGAAACCAAATGAATCTTAGCCTTCAAAGCTGTAACTTTGCACTGGAAATGCCTAAAAGACTGAGTTAAGTGAGTCAAGTACGTATACGCATATGCACGGCATTAATTTAACCAAATGATAAAAAATTGAATTGTATTTTTGTTCTGGCTATCTGAAGTACATGGATAAATAGCTAGAATTTGTTTTCGTAGAGTTGCTGCATGCATTAAAAATGACAAAAATTACATATTTTCAGGCAATTAAAGACAACATGTCATTCATTTGCTCTTATGCTCCAACAATGAAAAAAAAAATTTACGGCTCTGTTTAATCGTGACCAGTAGCGTATCGCAGTGACTTAATGCTGTATTTATTATAAATACCCTTTATCAAATACATATTAGAAACGTAGATATTGCGCTCATAAACTCTGCCAACCCTTTTGTAAGTTTTTTAAAGGGTCATGCTATCTTGACCAGCTATCATGTGGTATCAATCCGTACAGTTATAAATTAGTAATATCCAGTCTTTGCATTTATAAATACAAACCTTTTGTATCCTTTAAACACCTTTGTGTTTGACGAACTTCATATCGAAAGCGAATTTGATGCATACATTCCTGACGGTCAATATTTTTTTTATGTAAGTTTAGAAGAAAGAGTACACATGATAAGATTGCATATCTTTGCCTATGGAGATTCGATTCCATTTAGTAAAAAAATGAGTATCTTAAAGTTTACTTTTGCTTACGTATAAGCCTTTTTTGGCACCTATTATTATTATTATTATTATTGTTTTTATTATTTGGCAATTCAAATAGATTGCAGAAACCTTAAAATTATAAATCACTTCAAAAATAATTTTGTTGTTTGTTAATACGGCTATCAAAAACATAAAAACTTCATTCAATGAATAGAAACATATCGTGTTGTTTCCTTATTTTTCTGAACTATTTAAAATACATTGATTAATAGCTCATTCTGCTAATTTATCTGCTGCTAGTAATATTAATGACATAACAATAAATACGTTTGCTCATACTTGTGGTAAATTTTTTCGTATTTTCGGCAGTATTGCCATCGATTCGGGAAACTGCATATGTGCAAGGGTGAGGAAATTACAAAGGTTCTGGAATTTTTTTGTATGACGAGAACGTGACTATACGAAATAGTGAACTAACTGGTGGAAGAAGTGAGCCCATTACATTTTGTGGTTCACAATGAATGAAATTCAGAAAATCATTGTTAAATGGTGCTATTGATAATTAAAGTTTCTTTTCAAGCCAAAAAAAACATATTTCAGTGGAAAAACCTTGGCGTATGTATTTAAATTACATTGATAAATAGCAACATTAACAAGTGATAGTTACAGTGTTTGTTTTTTGCTGGGTTACGTGTGTTGCATAGAGAATAAACTAAAAAAAAATGGTATCAGGTTTACAGAAAGTTGTACTTTTCTGTTAACGTTAACTTAGCCCAAATTATATGTATTTTGGGTAATTTGAGACAACTCATCCTTATTTCACACCTTAATTTAACAGTGAGTTTTTTGCAACCCTGTATTCTACTCAAACTTTATTAATTATTTTTCAACCAACAACTCTTTTCTTCACCCATTCTCTGGCTCCCTCACTCTCTCTCTCTCTTTCTGAAGCTAGAGCACACTGAAATGTCGTTGTTCGTATTTTACCTTAATTGTATGTTAATATGAAAACCATTCAAAAATCACCATGGCAAAATCTTTTCCTTGCTCATCCCATGATAACAAAGTAAAAAAGTGTTCTGAGTGAAAGTAAATATTTCATACCACAGTCGATTGAAACTCCCGGTCTAGTCTTGGCCTTGGAATCATTAGCAAGTGGAGATGAAGCCGTGTTGAGCTAGTTGATGAATTCTTTAGTGATCCATAATCTTCGCATTTAATTATCGCTTCCTGGGCAATTCAAACTCCAAATGCATATGAAAAGTAGAGATACTAGCCGTCTATAGCTTTTCCAAGATAGCTGTAGATGAACTCCTCCTTCAAGCGTTCATGTATTCCCTTTTCCATGTCTCCTTCAAATGCTACTGATTTCCTTGAACTTCCTATAAAAACCAATTTACAATGTATACCATAATTAGCTAATTAGAAAATACTGTACTCTTGGAAAATAGTAGCAGAAAGGCCACACATTAGTATGCAATAACAAAAAATAAGAAACACTGAAATAAAATAAATTTACTGGCTTACCAAAAGGGATTAAATATTCAACATAATAATAAATTTTCCACTGGCAATTAGATAATCAGTGGAGTGGATCGTTTTCTCTAAGTTTTGATTTTAAAGCACGAGTTTACTTTATAACGGATATGATAACAGAAAAAGTAATTTTTAAAGAAATCTCTTTTTGATTGTGGTGATGAAACAACGCGGAAGCGGGAGAGCTCTCAACTCCAACCAGAAAGATCTTCCCGTTTCTAAAAATAGAAGATGAGAGCTGAGTAGGACAACTGCCTGAGATGAAATCCCAGCGATATCTGCTCGACTAAAAGAGAAATTATTTTTGTGGGATGTGGCTTGGCTTGGGTTTGTTTTTTGTATAGGGAACGTGAACACACAGATTTGCCCTAGTTCTGAACCTCACACAAACAGACTAGCAACATAGACAGGGATTGAATGAAGAAAAAAATACATGATAAAGTATTTGGAAAATAAAACATTCCAAGCAAGTTGATATACAGCTTTATATTGTGTGCTGTTTTTTTGTCCTCAGAGAACTGGTGTGCGTCTGCTTGTTCTAAACTTGAATGCAAAATGAAACCATAAGTCATGTCAGAGCTCATTTATGTTTTTTTATTTTCATCCAATGAATGGGTGATTAAAAAATCACTGTACGGATTCAAATGCCAATATGATGTTATGCAGAGGATGGTCACGGCAACAATCCATGACAAGCAAAAAAATATGCATGCTTTTTACGACTTAGCATTTTTTCGTTATTGTGGCATATGTGTTGAGATAGTGGCATATGGATAGATGGGCAGTACTGTTTTAAGCCTTCTAGAATTTTTTAAACCTAATGTTGACAAATATACAGAAACGCATGAGCCATGCGAAAAAATATTTGACATATTGGCAGATACACAACATGTATGTTTATTCAAATCATTACTACGGACGTGGAAAATCTTATGCAAGGAATCAGCGGCGTTTCAGTGTTACCCGGAATCGTGAATCTTTATTTGTTACCCGGGACAATTTGCTTGTACCCTGGACACAAATCTGCTATTTTGTCGGTTTGTGGTCATCCGGGACCCATTTTTCGTATTTTCCTGCTCCCCCGGGATTGAAATTGGGGTTTAAAGATCTCTTTTGTCGGTTTTTGTTCATCCAGAATCATTGTTTTCTTCTTTTTTAACTTATCGGGGATCCGGACGCTTACACTCGGGATCAAAAAATTGCGCTCCCGTGACATTTGTAAGATTTTGCAAGTCAGCAATACTATACTAACGCATAACATGCATACTATATGCATCTTTGCTCTATATATGCATAGCATGTTTATACGGTATCCGCTCACTTTGACGATATATTTTTTGACGAATCGTCAAAGAGTGCCGGCATAAAGAATGAAATTCGATTTGACGAGTGGCTGGTACCAAACTTCTAAATCGAAATTCGACTTGACGATTTTTTAGAGTACACATTGACGAGTTTTCTTGGTGTGTAAATTTTAAAAGCCAAACGATAAATTAGCATTTTATTGCATGTACCTGAGAATATAAATTAACCAAACACTAATTTAACCCAGCTTAATAACAGGAAATGTTTCGTTTCTAATTTTGCTTAATATCACATGGGCATGGACTTATAAAATTACTCTTGCTGGGCTTACCTTTTTCTCCAGAAATAGGCAGAACGGTGCAAACTATTAAATTCCTTGTTGTAGGAATGTTTGAAGAGATTTAATCTTCTATGACTTTGGGAAAGGGAAAATGGGCGATGTCGATAAATGCATTTGGAATTCTGAGGTGTATTTAATTGTTTTTGATATCTCTAGGAGGATTCACAATTCCCACTCATGAATTAAGCTGTAATTGGCACTGCTAAACTACTTGTATTTGGCATTTAAATGCTTCGTCACGCCACTGAACACTATTGCCCCTTCAGGGAACCTATGAATACAAAACCTACCATATTTAAAATTACTTTAAAACACTTTCATTTCATTTCGACAAAAACCACTGGAAACAGATTTAATTTTTTAACTCAGTAGAGCAATCAGTATTTTGCATGGTATAACTGTTCAAAGCTTATGTTGTGTTTAAGGGACAATTATATTAGTATCACTTTGGTTCACAATTACCCTAAACTACACCCATGCATTTATATATGCAGGCTATATAGCTTTTTACTGTGAAACTATCATCATTGGAATATTGTTACGAATTCTGGTGCCCTATGGGTCTCTGACTCGAAAGGATTATGATCTGCCAATTAAATATATAAATAAAAAATAATACATATGCAGGCCTTGATGTCGTTCATGATAAGTGTTACCAGTTGCTTAGTCTCTTGGGAATACTGGCATGCTACTGGAATGCGGCTAAGAGATATATGGACCAAAGTTATAATACTTTGGGTAGTATTATGAGTCTCAACTGCATTTTATGTAGTGATCATGGGATTTCGTCAACTTCATGCTCGTCAACTGGTACATGATACTCGTCAAGTGATACCTCTTACTCGTCAAATGCAACTTCCATATCGTCAAAGAGTACCAAATCACAATCGTCAAAGAAAACCAGAGATTCGAAGTATAGTATTTCGTCAAAGTGAGGGTGAATCGTCAATAATACATGTACACTCCCTAAAGATTACATAAATATATCTGATTATGACAACTTTGCTCACTTCAGCAATCAATTTAATAAAAAAAATGTTTACCTATAAGAGTTACCAACGGGTAAAACCAATTTTTTGGAGACTTACTTAGGCTAATTGACCCTACAGGAAATTAGTTTCTGGCTTTCCATATCACCATCCTTACTTTGAACTTATTTTTGCTTATTTTTGTTGCGCATGTTAAAGTAAATGGTTTTTGATATACATGTAAATTTTTTCTTGCGAAATTTCTGTGAGTGTCTTTCAAAAAATGAACCCTCCAGAAAAACTGCAACGACCCACAAGAAAAAATGGGAGGAGTGACCACTTTCACAATTTTTTCACCATTTACAAATGCATGTTCCTCGTTCCATTCTCAATTAGCTTGGATGAGACGGCACAGGAGTACTCCCTGGTTCTATATCATTGTCAAAGAGTACACAAAAACATAAATTCCCATGAAATTTTAAGTTAAAACTGGATTTTATAAGCTTGTCTCCATTTTTTCTAGATCCTTTGTGCCATTTTCCATTGCATATTTTTATGGGCTCAAAAAGAGGTTATTTTTGGACTGGGTGCTACCTTTCAAACCGGTGGCTCTTCAACCGTTAGCAGCATATTCGATTGTGTTAGTAATATCGGTGCGATCATTCTTGTGCTGAATACCTTGAAGTTAGTTTGGTTCGAGAAGCACAAAATATTACATCTTCTAGAACTCACCAAAACGGACATTCGGACTAGACCATGGGTAAAATATTTTAAACTAGGTAAACGCATAAGCTTGTAATGTCTGTAATCATAGGTCTTATTTCTTTTAAGTATTTATACCGCTAAAACTAGTAGTAGCTGTACCCATCATCTTAACCTGGATTTTCAATATTATTCTCCAGTTCGAGTACAGCGGTGGCCCAAAAAACGTATTTGATTTTAATCAGAAAATGATTCTTTGCTTTGATAAAAGTTCTTGCGATGAGCCTTGGCTATTCCAGATGATTTTTGGAAACGGAACTGGTTCTAGTCAAAATATTCCGGAGCGTGTTTTTGAAAGAATTTATATCATTTTTACGGTGCATCCCTTCTCAATTTACTTTTTTAATCATGCTCAGTTTCTGACTCTTAGTCTTGTGATGAGGGACGTGGCTAGGCAATTCAATAAAGAAATGCTACAGTGCAAAGAAGACGTTCATAAGGTTATACGGTTATAATACTTTAAACGTTTAAAAAAATTCTCATGTGCTTATTTTCATGTGTTCCGCCAGGGTATTGGACTGTACCTTAATTTGCGGGAAAGGTTGGATCACATCAACAGCTTTTTTGGAACTCCGCTACTTTGCTATTTTATTGTGATAACATCTTTCTCGGCCACAGTACCAGATGTATTGATGGATTGCAACAAATAAAAAATAAAACCGGTACAACCCGTTAGAAAAGTGCCGTGTGTTAAAAAGGCTTCGTTGGCGTGT
>JAQIWO010000181.1:0-18469 GCA_034695405.1 Entomobrya muscorum
ATCCACATCCTTTTAGCTGTGCTTAGAAAGTGCTTCTGCCGATTGATTTGTCATTTTATTTATTTGATTATCTTGTAAAAAGTCTAAAGTAAAAGCACGCTTACGAAGCATAAACAGCTTTTTTATCCTCAAAACGAAAAACGTGATAAGCCACTGACTGATCTTTGGAATTTTGATAATATCGTAGTAATATTTGCTGCAATGAAATCATTACGTAGTTGTCCTTTCTTAATTATTAGTGTAGATTTATATTGTAAACAGTTGCCCCTCTAAAATAATTACTCTATTTTTCTTTACCACTCATCATGATCATGATCGTCAATCCGTTTGATTTGCAAAGTGAGCTTAAATCTTCTGTTTCGATTTTTTTTAATTTTGACGACTTATCCCTTGAAACCGCATATACTACTTATGATAAAACTTAATTGTTTCTTGATCTGTTGATTTTGGTCGACACAAAAAATTACCTTCAATCTTTAATTGAGATCATTGCTGTGTGGCTGGATGTTTTGATTCTCTCTGTCTCTCCACTTTTTTCTTGTGATTTTCTCTGAAATTTTGTACAGCCGAAGCCGATATTTGGCTTTCTCGAAAATCTGGTCTCAGAAGTAAAGCATTTCTTCAAGATGGATAAAACAACAATTTTATTACATTTATCTCTCTAAATATAATTATTTACGTTCTTACAATTTTTAGAATAAGTAAACTCTAACTGCCATAATATATAGTTTTTTTTTAAATTAATTACCATTTAGATTAGATAATTTGATAATTATTCACTTATTTTTAATTCAGTGTCTTTTTGATTACCTTCTTTGCATCATTAACATCAACAACAGCCGCATTCCAGTTCCTATTTCCACCAAAACCTCCAGAACCCCAACGCAACTCGATGATGGTTTATAGCTACACCAGTACGTTTTATTATCCCCATCCATTTTTTTATTTTATTATAGTTATTTATTACTTTTTCTTCTATTATATTTCGCCCCATATTTATGTAACTACTTTTTCTAATGACCATACTTTAAAAAATTAACACGGCGAATGTATTTATTTTTAAATGTTTTTTGTGGGATTTATATTTGGTTTGTTCATTTCAAAGAGATTGCTTATATGAGTTTCATTTTGCGCTCTTTATTTATCTCCTTTTATCTCTCTCTTATTTTTTTATTTATTTTATTATTATTATATGATGAGTTACAGTGAAACTGTTGCGCCTCTACTACTTTATTTTACCACGGTGTATGATGTCACGACGTTAGCGAGGGTGCGCGGCTGGTGATGGTGCTAGAATTGATAAGAAAAGCGCTGCTCTGAGTGCGATGGAGAGTGTCTTGAACTTAAAGGGAAGCCAGCAAACTGAAAACACTGTTCCCGAACATCCACAGCAGAAATGATAGTTAGATTATGAGCAACATGGTAGGCTCTGTGCAAATTTGTCAGTCGAGTTATCATCATCATCAGTGCAAGTTTTTATGAAATGTTATTTTGATTATATGATGAAGCCTTTCGCTTTGGGAGTTAAATACTGATGGTAGTTTTGAATTGATTGCATTTTTGTTTGTTTGAATAAAATATTCTTTATATTCTGTTTGAAAGAGAAAATTATAACTGCTTGTCACCCGACAGACCAATTTGATTGCAACCATTACATCTTCATGATTTACAACGGTAGTTTTTTTTATAAATTACCGAGTTATATAATGCTGGTAAAGTATCGTAAAAATTAAATCTCTGCTGTTTTAGTTTCGTGGAAGAAAGTGTTTTGGTATGGGGCGATCAAGACATTGCCCATTTTTTCTTTAAAAATGTGTGACGGTGTTCTGGATGTTTGGTGCAAATTACAGGAAATTGGTTCATGAGATTGAATGTTGTTTATGTTGTATTGCAGTCGGATAAACAAAACGGAATAAAACAAAAGTTCAACTTTTGCCCCGTTCCACCAAATACTGCATTTTTTAATAGTCGTAAGTAATCAGTAATTTGGTAGGATTAAAATATTACTAAAAAATAATTATTAATAAATAATTGTATTACATTGTCAAAAAATTATACCTTCTTAACCAGTTTCGAGAAGGTGGATTTTGTAATTTAGTAAACAAATTATTCACAAAACTCTGCTGGGGAATTACAAAACACAAGTCCAAGAGCAATTAGTGAAATAATTAATGAACCCAAATACAAGAGAACACCACAGAAAAATCCGGTTCAGTCAAATTTGTTGATCTCATTTTCGGTATTATTTTATACGTTGAGTTGCTGTGAGAATCAGAAAGTGAGCTGAAACTTTCAGCTTGAAAGTATTTATAATATGTGAATGAATATTTTGAGTAGTGCCTACTTCTTCCTAATTTGGCAAAGGGGACATTAGAGAACACAGCCAATAAATCAGAAAGTTTTTCATCTAATAAATACCAACGCAAAGCATATCTATCAATATGTTAGCTAGAAAGAACATCATTATAAATGTCAACATTTCCAACGCTGGGTTATGATTGCTAATTGGTTATTTAATTGAAGTAGTAAAATGTAAAGGGCTTTTGTTAATCATGTTAGCGTAATATTTTGCATTGTTTGACAAACATCTCTTTCTGCTAGATTTACTAATATTTTTCTCGAATAAAATCATATCGCTTAATTTAAAATCTAAAAGATGTATATTTGATTAAGTTTTGAGTTTTCCATACTTAAATCTTGTTGCGTTACATGAATTGGTATGTAAATAGAACACTGGTTTATACAAGAGTGAGCACTAACGTTTAACCTCCAAAACAATATTGCCTCCATAAAATGACATGCATATCCACTAAATCTGATATGAATGTCACCTCTGTACAGGGTTAATTTGTGTTTTAAAATGTATTATACAATAATTTCAGTTTACAAAAAAGGTACAAATGCGATTGGTAAATATGTATACGCCACTTGTGATTTTGTGGTAGCAGTGTGGTATAGTGTTTAAGACACTTGAATGTATTACGAATATGACATCTGTAAATGAAGAATTTAAAAGAGAGAACAAAAAGTTGGCGTATGGGGCTGCTCAGTTCACAACTTCACAATTTTCGTTCACTTTGTTTACTCTAGAAAGTGAGAATGTTAATTTGTACCACGGAAACTCTGTGCTACATTTTTTCTGATTTTTTTTTCAAACTTGGAAATAATATATTATATTATTTTTTCTATATTCCCTTGAATTATCACAAATCTTATTGAAAGGGAATGTGAACCATTCCTACCAAATTATAATTGCTTACGAAACATTCGTAAAAGCAAGCATCTAATTCGCATTTTTACCTTCCTTCTGCTTTGTGAATCTGTATGCAGTTTTTCATGACTGCATATAGGCTACATATAAGTAGTTCTTTATAGATTTCAAGTTTCGTCCGGAGTTTTCATAATACGGATCGTTATTCGAAATAAATATTGATTTATTTCTAAGGTATAATATGATGATTCTTAAAAAATTTCCAGCTACATCATGAATACTGACATGAGTGTTTACTGTTTACGATTTCTATCAAATGTTGAATACACAACAGTTTACAAAAAGTCCAACAAAAAATTATATCTACTTAAAGTTTTTTAATTGCGTTGATATTTGTACTGAAAATGACCCAGCCCAGTGTTTTTGCATTAAGCGTAACTTAATAGAGACTTAAATTTTAAGAGTCTTGGAATTTCAATTCCTTTATTACGCCTTTAAAAGAGAATTTATTTACAATGATCTTACCTTTGCTTAAATACATTTTGCTTCTCAAATTTTAAGTACATATCACAGTCAGTTGTAAATTTATTGTGGTCAAACCGAAAATATATAAAGTAAGGTAGACACAAAACTATATACAACGTTTTTTTATGAAACAATTTGTTGCTTTTGACCACACTGCGGCAAGCACAAACTCTGAAACATTTTCGAAAACTTAAAACAAATTTATGAAAAAATCAAACACCTGACTCTAATTTATTCATTTCGAAAAGCCTACTATATTTCTTGATTGTTAATAAAGTGTATTTCACCTCTGATAAAAACTACAGAACAAAAAATTGTGCTTGCTGTTTACAAATTTCATGTATTTATTCTTTAAAAAAACGATGTCTTTGATTGGTTTGAAATTCATTTTGCCTTTTGATTATTACGAACGCCCAGAATATATATAATGTTTTTACTGTGTGTAAAAGTGTAGTAGTTTAATAAGTTTAGATTATATCGTATATATTCATAAGTTTATGACAACGCAGTAACAATAATTGTAAACATATAGTAAAGTACAAAAATCAAATGATTTTTGTTGTAATTATATTAACCTGAAAAATATATGATACTATTAAAGGTACGATCCATTTAAAAAGCTTGAGACAATTTGGAACCGAAAATATTTTGTAAATACATCACGCAGTCTGCTTTCGATTAAACTTGGACGTGTTCCTTTTTCTTCAGGTTTTACTGGTATTTGTCGCTCTTGTCAGACCTCTTATTTGTAAAGTTTTAATATCGATAATCCACTTACATAAAATTTATTCGCTTTATTTTCGGAAAAAGTTCCCCAACGTTTTACTACAGCAAATTTTCAAAGAAACCCATGATTTTTTTAAATTGCCTTTTCAACAGTCGCTACGTCAACTGTTTGGTTTTTAGTGCAAAATTTATTTAATTGCACATTAGATACTTGAAACTTTATTTAGTATCATCTGTAGGTGTTTATTTAACATTTCACTTATGGAGTTTTGAAAAATATGTTAATGTGGTTTAGGGAGCAAAATATCCCTTCAATTAGTTTAGAAATGTGAAACTTTGTTTTTTTTATTTACAACAAAGATTTGAGTTTAGCGTAATTGCAATAGATTTCGAAACTTCAAATTTGTGATTTCACCTAGGTCAATTAATGCTTAGGTACATTGGTGGACAAAAATAGACATAAGTAACGTGTACTTTGCAGTTTATATGACGTCAATATATTTGTTGCATGATTAATGATTAATCTGAGTTTCAGCTTGCCTCCTCCAACGGTATAAAAAACTGGACACGCGTTTTGTGAGAACATAAAAGATTGATTTTAATCTGATATGATGTTAGAACATTCTGTTATCTTTTTGGAATTTCTAAAGCCAGTTTATAGGGGGAATGTCGTTTTTGTTGTCACTACAGCAGCGTCTCGTACATATTAAGAAGGCAATAACAAGTAACTTTAAAGGCCTTGAGAGCTTCATGATATGATGCATCCTTATCCTTCTAGGTTTTCCTTGATGTAAACACTCGTTGCATTTGCATTATGGCATTTGTTGAAGCAAACTATTTATTTACGTCATGCCTATTATAATTTTAGTGTTTAGTACTGTACATATTTTATTATAGGATATTTTTCTTTTATAATTTTTAATTCTAAACAAAGTGATTTAATCATGTAAGGCATAAAGAAAAAAAATAGGAAACACATTATAATTTGGTTACTAAACTATTGGAGCTAGATGTGCTTTGGAATTTTGTCGGATTAGAGATGCTTTCTTATATTGACATAGAATTTTCTCTAGAATATAAAAGATTGAGAGGACACCGCTTACTTATCACAACTAGACTAATTTGTAGCTTTAATTGACAAAATAAATAGGATATGAGCCCACGCCTTTTTAATGTATTGTATTGTATATTTTATGTTTATTAATGTTGATATTAATTCGTATATTTATCGATTACTTTATAAACACATTTTTATTTTAATACATTATCAGAATATAATGTCAAAAATATATAGGCTTGTACTCATTAACACAGGAGAAATATTAAAATAAAGGCTTTTTAAAACAAACTGTGAAATACTGGTACTTTAGCATTTAGTAATAATTACTTCAAAAGTTTTTAAATAAATAAAACATTTCCCCATTCATACTTTTTGTTTTTTCCAATTCGTACTGTCCGGATTGAACACTTAATCTGCAAAACAACAACAAACCATAAAAAAATTAGCAAGATATTTGGAGTAGAAAATTATTTACGAATAGCGAAGGACTTTTATGTTCGGCTGTACTTGAACTCGTCCCTAGTAACATATTACTCAACAACGCAAAGCCTCAAGGTGTTAAGTCGCTAGTCACTTCTTTACAAATACTTTTGTCCTTATTAAAATCCCTCCTACATTTACAACTACAACTTCTAGAAACGATCTAACTTGAATTACAAAGTGCGATCGCGTATTTCTTAACATTCTTGATATAAAAGAAACCGAAAAGGGTTTTATAATGAAACATGGATTGAAATTTTTTCTAATATTATTTATTGTTGTGGAGACCTTTTGTTAAAAAACAGATTTAGTATTTCAAACACTTACATAAAATCAAACGAACAACGCATTATCCTTTTGAAAGTTTTGCATGCCGAAAATTGTGATGGCCTTTGGGTAAATTAATAATTTCCAGAAGTCGATATGGTTAAAATATTTAGTAACGTTCTCCACGGACTCTTCTCGCCAACTGGATGTCTTTCGGCATGATTGTCACTCGCATGGCGTGAATGGCGCAAAGGTTGGTATCCTCAAACAGTCCTACCAAGTAGGCTTCCGAAGCTTCTTGTAAAGCACCTACAGCTAAGCTCTGAAAACGCAAGTCAATCTTGAAGCCCTGTGCGATTTCTTTCACAAGTCGCTGGAATGGTAACTTGCGAATAAGGAGCTCGGTGCTCTTTTGATAGCGGCGAATCTCACGAAGAGCCACAGTTCCAGGACGGTAACGATGGGGCTTCTTGACTCCTTCTGTGGCTGATGCAGTCTTGGTTGCAGCTTTCGTGATGAGCTCTTTACGTGGAGCCTTTCCTCCTGTGAACTTATGGGTTGTCTTTTTGGTGCGAGCCATTTCGGTCTTCTCTGACCTAATTGTAAAAAAGAGTGAAAGACGAGTTGTGAACAGTAGGAATGACAGAAACAATTTGATGCGCAATCAGAAAAATGAGCAGTTTATATACCTCTGTCCTGGTCGAAGGCACAATTAATGAGCATGAAAAGGCGGACGAACTTGATATTCCTATGCGGCTTATTTGAACCAAAATTTGGATACTCTGTATTACAATAAGACGCACAGCATTTTACGACTGGCACTTGCCATACGCAATGATGATGAACTGAACAAGCTAATGAGTGAAATGGACATTAATCATGAAGATGGGCTTCCAAAAAATCAAACTGTGCTGCTTACGAGAAAAACGAAATAAAAGTTGGCCGAGAATTTACAAATGATTGCGTATTCAACACCAATCAAACTGCATTGAACCAAACGGTCCTTTTAGGTGCCATCACAATTTTCCAAGAGCATTTATTTTAAGTGATTCTATGTAGTCTTATCCAATAAATTGGTGCATTTGGAGAGAAAACTATTCATGTAGCAACGTGAAACACTCATAACTTGATGAATTAGAATAAGATGAATAAATTACTGCTTTCGCAAAATAATATTTTAGCTTCTATACAAGAATTAATAAAACTTAAATTTTTATTGGATAAATTATATAAAAACACCATTCTTGTATTACAATAAATGGTCGTACAATGAGCGCAACAGTATTTCAAGGGCTACCACATTTTTTAAGCAAACATTTAGTTTTACTAAATATGATATAATAAATCAACTGCAGTGTATTTGCCATTCGGTGAATAAAAAATAATAGAATGTTATTTCATTTATTAGGATTTTTTTATGACTTGATGACTGACAATAATCGACAATGAAAAGGTTATTGCTTCTACAAATGAATATTTTCTTTGAAGATTTCAATTGAAATCGTTTCACTACCTAATGTATCATACAGACTACAAATACAATATTACTAAAATATTACTCGTTCATATTAGAAATATGTATTTATCTTAGCCGAAAGTACATCATATAGCATATGTTAGCCTACCTGTTGAATAGTGCATACATATTCTATTGAGTGAAATAGTGAAACCAAAATGAGGCATGACCGATCTTATTCCAAGTTTTGTTTGTCAAAAACTGAAGTCTTTCAACGTTGTATGCTTTTGCAAGGCAAATTATATCAGTGTTTTTACATGTCGAATGCCGCTCGAAGGTTAACGACAAAGTGATGCTACGTAATAATATTATGTCATTATTTTTTGCTGTGCATGCATTAAAAATTTGCATGGACGTTCGCACTAACCGGATAAGCCTTTAAAAATGCTGCATTGTACAAGTCGTGTTAAGAAATTGCGCATTAGAGGATCTATTTGATTTCCTGTAGGATTTGTGCACCAAATAACAATATCGAAAATCGTTGCTAACAAAATTTCTATAAAACGAAACCACCATGTGAGGTGAGCAGATATAATTTTATGTTACCTGCATCTGATTTAAATTGAATCATATACGTATTGTAAAATAGGGATATAAAAATTCAATGTCGTTTGTTAGTAAGAGGAATTAAATTGTGTTATGGTCAGCAGTTTTTTGTGAAAACAACCTAGTATTTCTCGGGAGACCTTTTCATTAAAGAAGAAATTGACTGTTTTTAGAATTTGTACAATATTTGTTAGTTAAAATTTCTTAAATTATTTATTTAAGAACTCAAAAAGACTTTTTGGCGTAAAAAAATAGACTAAATTTACTTCGGATTAGATAGATTCACAAAATTTGGAAACTAATCATAATCATGTATATAAACGGACATAGAAAATCTTGACGACGACGACGTTGCCGTTTTTTGAGGGCCCAAATCTTATAAAATACGGGACAAATTTTTTTTTATCAGGGATGTTCAAAATTTATTTCTCGATTTCCTTTTTATGCTCATGCGGGATTTTGCCCTCGGACGAGGACAAAAATTTGGGGTCAGTGACGAAAAATGGAGTTTTTTCGTCAATTTTTCCGTCGACAAGGGACAAAAAAAATTTCCTTTGTTTTTTGCTCATGTGGGATTTTGGCCTGGGACAAGGGAAGATTTTTTTTTGAGGGATGTTAGGTCATGAGGGATTTTTCTCTGGGGCAAGGGACAGAAAATATGCGTTGCAGGTCCGCGTGTGACATTTTCCGTGTCCGTATATAAATACTTGAATGGGTTTAAATTGCTAATAAAGAAGTTATTTATATATTTAGTAGCCACACAGCTGCAACCATTGTGCATAATGTTTAGCTCCAAAAATGAAGTAAAAAATTTAAGAATTTTTATTTATTAATGTCAGGCGAATTACGTCCTTTCAGATAACTATTCTGAAAAACTATTACTTCCGTCAAAACTTAAGCTTGAAAACGTGCACCTAATATAAAACTTGACCATTACTTGTTGTACGCAGCACTGAAATATGGACGTTGGAAAGTCGTGGAAATGCAGTTTTTGTGCTTTTTCATCAAGCTTTAATTACATTCAAGATTCAAGTCTTTTCTCGTTCCTTCCGAACTTAATAATTAGGCATTGTGTTTTTTAGATTATAGGCAAGCTCTAGGTTAATGTATTTACAGTTTTAGTACAATAACAAGTTTTAACCATGTAAACAAGTATGTTGTCCAATAATTTATTTTATTAATTACTTTGCCCATATATATTAAGGTTGATCGGACAGATTTGGGGCTAATAGCTCTCTACATTTTGATTTGGTAGAGGCCTTCAATTATGTCCCAATGCAATCTAAAATGGCTTTCCATTTGTTGTTTGTTGTAATTCACATTTCTTTTCAAAGCCCATTGGGAAAATTTAACCCGTATCTCTTGGGAATAAATCATACACATCACCATCTATGAGAAGGCTCGACATGACTTTCAATTATACTACATAACTCACGAAGTGAACGATCAATCAATAGGGTTAACCACGAATCAGAGCTGATAATAACATTTTTTTTTAAATATTAGCTGAGAGAATTAAAAAAATCTTTGCCCTTTGCTGCTTTATTCCATGTTTGTGTTTATGCATTTTCTAAAGTATTGTTAGCGGTAGTTATGTAAATAAAGATAATCAACCTGGCAACAATTATGCTATAACAGTAATCCCATGAAGTTTATGAGGTTTTATTTATAAGAAATAGAGGCTTAATATTTAATGGCAATAAATTTGAATAAATTTTATGTTACCTTTTAAACTGCTAAATTATTAATAACCTTGCGTAGAATAAAACTTAATACCATTTCTTTTAATTTATTATTTCAGTTTTGATTTGAACAAAACATTTGGTTTGCCAGTTTTGAAGCGCGGGCACATCAATAACAAGCAATTTAAAATCAATCAATAAATAAAACAAGAATTAATGTATGAACTAATCATCGACTTTGTCCTTGTTAAATTTCATTGCACCAGATATTACGGTCTTATACCCACACTCATCCGTTCTACACATACAGTTTTGCCAGTAGGATGGTAACAATGTCTCTCGTAACATTCCATGGCATCCATGTTTTATTTTATCTCCGTCCGTTCAAGATACTTCATTCAATGTGTGATCAATGCCCAGTTCTGGCTCTTATCTTCATTCCCCTTAACAGCGACGTTTATCTCACGAAACTCAGGAAGGGCGACGATGAAACTTCACGAGTCATTATATTTTTTGTTCAAGTGAGGGATAAGATATTACAGAAGTCGAACTGTTTATTGCAGAGGGGTAAATACATGCTACTACTTTATGCTGTGGTATTTGTAAAGATATAAAACGTACATGTGAAAAATAACACATCTGAATTGGAAAGCATTTTATAAACCATCAACAGGTCACTGCTGTACATTTAATATACCTTCGAAACAAACCGCTGATATCTGAAGAAGCATGAGCTAAGGCTCCTTGTTTCTAATCATCCTGTGATTTTAGACGTCCGCTTGTCTACAAAAAGTCCTTTAAGTTTAAAAACAAATTATAAAGGAACTCCGGCGGAGTTCGAACCAGATTTTGCCAACCAAAATAGAGGATTGGCATTGCAATCTAAACATATAAGGTGAATCATTGCATTATATTATTTCCTAAATAACTTGCTTAATTAAAATACAATTTTTAATTCAATTTTACCACAAGATGCAACTTTAGATGATTACAAAGTAATTATAAAGCATATAAAGTAAAGTAAAGGACATAAGTAAGAGATTCCCCAGAGCCGCCCCTATATTGAAGAAGCACGTAATTTGGATGAACGACTTTACAGATGTGTCGACGAGTGCTGCTTTTAATAGTTCCCCGCTCGGTAGCATCCAAGGGATTATTGACTATTGGGAATTTCGGACTAGATGTTTTATTAGGATTCTGGATCTCGATTTGTCCTGCCGCAGGGATATCGTGGATTTGTGTTTGCTGTTGGGAGCAAGGGACCATCTGAGAAGTCTCGATTTACATGACGTTTTTGCATTGACAGATGACGACTGGAGCACTTGAGGCATTTTGAAACATCTTGGGGTACTGGGGAGCCTGGAATTTTTCTGGTTATTTGTGTGAAGCCACTGTTAAATTTAGATGCGATTCTCCAGAATTTAATCTCTGATCTTATGTAACTTGTGTGCCTGGAAATTTTAAAGCCTAATTTGTAGGTCAACATAAAGAACTTTTTAATTTGTGAAAAGATTGATCTTTTACTCTAGTTTGGATAACAAATGATATGTAGGCTTATAAACTGGTAAAAGAGCCACCACAGCCTTTCCAGTTGCCGTATTCTCAGATACCATTATGGAAAGCACATGCTATTTGAGTTCTTGGTTTATATTTAACCTGATACAATACCTGCAGCCGTCATTCTATTCCAGCATTGTAAGTAAAATTATTTTGTCTATCCCAAAGATTATGTTTTGTAGCACTATATCAATATGAACTACATTATCAAGCAACTGATTAACATCACAATTGAGTAAATTTAACCTTTTTTTACAATTCTACATTATAGGTTAGAGTCAGTGAGGAGAGTTAAATATTGGTATCTCATTTAATCGTCGTTAAAAATTAAATTTTGCAAGGAAAACACATCACAGCTAAAAGGGATTAAAATCAAATTCTAATTGGTAGGAGAGCGGATAAAGGTTGACGGTGGGGTTCTAGATGAACATTTAAAATTAAATTCCTAATGAAATATTGTTCTATTACATTAATTTTCGCATAAATAGTCGTGATGAATAAATTGCGCCTTACTCCTGGCAGGATTTTATGAAGCCAAACATTGCTCTTGGCTCCGTTCTAGCAGAAGGTAGAATCAGTGCTTATTGAGTGTTTACGACGGCACGGTTAATCATGAATCAGTAGCTAAATCTACGAGATAAACAGTATTTAAAATAAATATGTTTATTGTATTTTTCACTACAAATTTTTCCCTGTCAAATAACTTAAATTATCCGCACCTGCGACGAATAAATGGAACCCAACATGAAGATCATGATTATTATATGAGACTTTTGCAAAGCGAGGATTTGACGCCATATTAATGAGCGGCTGCTCACAAAATATAATTTATTTATAATTTGCTAACTATTTCATCTTACCCATCCCATTTTCGCAACCCCATGTATAAATTGCGTTACATTATGCAGCACATCAAAAGTTATCAAAACGTCTCAAGACCCTGTTTCAATGGCATTATATATTCCGTACCCCTCTTCGTCACCAATATTTCCGTGACTAAACGTTCCTCGACCAGTTATCCGTACATCTCCGTGAAACCGGCATGATTTCCTATTGATGTGTTACCTTTAACTGGCAAATGACAATGGTGAGGTAAAAATCTGGCCAGACGAGTCAGAACAGGGTATTGTTCAACCTTGCAGTCAAACAGAGGAGCCTTTACTATTTGATTCAATTGACATTTGTACAATAATTTACATGCGAAACATGATATTCGACTGGTTTTACAATAAATATATGCATATGACTAACCTTGAAAACTACAATTCCATAACCATTCACTATACACAGCTATTAAAATAACAATATTCATTATATACACCAAAACTCTTTCGTTTCCTCAAAAAACCAAGTGACTTGAGTTCATACATACAATGAAATTGCATTCTATTTCCCAGCCTTAAATGATGAAGTGTTGGGCTTGACTTTTTTTTTCATGAGCTTCTGGGATTAAAACAATAGCAGTAAAACCATTCCACTATGGATAAATATGACAGACAAATACTTCCATACAGTGTTACTTTGAAAATAATTTTTCATATTGATCGCAAACAATTCTTACATAAAACATAACAAGATATTATATATCATTTTTAAACAATTATTTTTAGGAAATTATGTAACATGGTGGAAGTCAATGCGGAGAAAAGCTTCAAGTTTTTTTTTTGTGTTGAGATTCACTTGGAATATAACCCTGACTTGTTTTAAGACTAGAGTAAAGAAACTCCTTCAGTTTCAACAACATACAATGCAACGCTGAAAAAAAATACCAGTTAAGTAAGTTGATGGTGCAGCTGAATGATAACCAAACCGCACAGTGGTAGTATATATGCCTGATAGCTGGAGTTTAGTTGTATCCTTGATATAAAAAATTCCGATACGCACGATGATGACTCGGAGGTGTTATTGTTAGTAAGAATATATTTTTTATAGAAATTATGTAACGTTTAACGATAACATGTAATTTACTCACTGAACTGCACAAATAAAGAGTGCGAGAAGTAAGATTACCTACAGCATCATCCTATTATTAATTATATTCATTCAGTGTTTTTACTGAACCGTAATACATTGATAATTATGTTTAAGTTAACTGTCCTTTCAAATTAAATAAGTTTCTTCTCCTGCGTTGATTTATTTATTTCAAATTAGCGCTGGGTGAAGCTCGAGCTTTATTTCTCCCATAAAACTGGACCTGGTATTAACGGCTGATGTCCGCATTGTTTTCAAAACACATATATCTTCTTTGATGATCTTGGTACAGACAAGAGCAGTGAAAGCTGAGCTCATTTTTTGGTACTGAAGGATTCGACATTTCAGTAAAGACACGAAAATTAGTTCTCTTGGTGCTTATTCTTCACATGTCCACCTTCTTATTTGAAAACGTCTTGTTGCATCTGTAGTAGAAGTAACCTCCACAATGGCAGCCATGATGAGCTCTCTTCAAATGTACATTAAACTCGACTCCGGTTTTTGAATAGCTTATCTTCTGGGCCAAGTGGTTATCTTTTAAAATTATCGATTCCTCCAAACACGTCATGATTGTAAAAAAGGAATGAGGGTGATTGCCGACATGCTTGAAATTTTTGGGGGTTGCTCGGGCATTTTTTTGAATTCTCTCCAAAACATCTCTCATATTAATAAATGTTTGTTTCGTCAGTTTAATAAATCCTCAATTCAAATCAAGTCACCTGTCTTTCCAAACTCCAAGCGCCCAAATTGCCAGTTATATATTATAACACAGTTAACGTTTACCTACAATTATTCGTCGGAAACGTTAAATTGTATCTCTGGAGAGTACTATCATTTGTGGTGATTATTTGCGCTTGTTACTTATTAGTTTACTTGTTTCACTGTGTATCTCTCTCAATACAAATAAACCGAACAAACGAAATATAGAAAAGTAGCGAAAGTGCAAACGAAACAATTGTTTAAACTGTAGTTCAACTGTTGAAATTGCAGTTGTTTGGGTGGGTAGTGTTAGTATACTATACTAATATAAACCATAGTTTTTCCAGGGCTATCGATTTGTGAGATCAGTATTCAAAGCAATTCAGTATTTTACGAGTTTAAAAAAACACAGACTGACAGAAAAAGCGTTCGCATAAAGTAGTTTTAGCTAGTTTGTATACTAAAACTGAGGATTGCTGGAAAACGTTTATGTGTATCTCATATGTAATATGTTTAGATAGGTAGACAAATCTGGCAACTTGTACAATGTAACGTACGTTGCAAATACGTAGTGTTTGTTTAACTTGGTGTCAATCGTTAATTGGATTTCAAGGCATTCTATGCTATCCACCATGCACTCATGTTTTCAGGCTGCATAAACAATTGTGTGTCTAGGAGAAAATAAACTTTTTTTACAAGAAGCATTGAAACGATATATTTTGTAATTCTTATCAAAATTTCAAATTGTGTGTTTGAACCTGTTGATTAAAAGAGAGTTACTAATTCATAGTGTAATTTACGAGCGGTTGGATTAGTGAAAAATTGTTTATTGATAAGTAAGTGTTTCGTACTTAGTTGAAATCTCGGTGCTTAATTTTACTTTGCAGTTATTGTTTTTGTAGTTTCTGGTTTCTGGTTTCAATGACCCTTTAAAAGTTTTGTTCAATTGGTTGTGTTTTAAAAATTACAGCAAACTATTATTTTACATTTATTTTCAGGCTTTTTAAAAATTGTGAAATGTCATCATTATCATCTTCCGCGCCGCAACAAGCGGAATCAGCAGCTCATGACTGCACCTGCCAAAATTGTGTCGCCAATGGAAATGAACAAGGAAAAGTTTGGTATAACAGGGAAATCCTGATAAGAAATCCTGAAGATATTCGAGGTCCCAGAATCAGGAATTTGGAAGTCGGTGACTCAACAGGGTTAGTTGGTGCTGCTTCTTTAAATGACATCTTGGAACAAGTTTTGGAGGTGGGACCAAACTCCTCCATCCCGAATGGTTCTGATGGCAGTAACGTGGTGAGCGGTAAGTAAATTTTGATAATCGCTAGCTTAACATTTAATATCAACCTGTTAGGTAGCAATCATATTTTGTTTATTTTTTAAGATCTTTGCATTATTTTCTTACTTCACTTAAGATGAATGCGAAATTGTCCTGCCGAATGAATCTTCTTCAGGAGAAATTGACGAAGACGGATCAGAGTTGCTTTATACCATTGAAGTAGTACCTACAATTGAAGATCTCATCAATGCATCACTGGCGTCTCAGATATCCCAATCAGCACCTCCTGGACTTCAATGGCAACTTCATTTCTTCGACGCAGAATCCTCAAATGATCAATTAGTAAATGATGGAAATGGAAATGAAGATTCTGAAGAAAGCATTGGAATCTTCCTCAGACCAACGGCTTATGATGACGCAAATTTGGAGAGTGGAAGGCCAAATAAGAATACGTCCGTTCCAGCTGGAGAGGCAAAAGAAGGCGGAGAAACCTTAAATCAGACGGATGAAATTCAAAAATGGCAAGGAAGCACTTCAACGACTCCAGACGAAAAGGTAATTAAAACGTGGTATGTGTGTTCAGTGATGGTTTACTGGTTTATTGACTATTTCTATAAATTACATTTGTAGGAACAGTTAAGCGAGAAAAATGAGCTGGAGCAGAGGGTTAGAACGAGCGCCCAAACAACCAACCAGGTGGAGGAATTCGAGTTACATCAAGATGTGGAGAACAATGACTATGATGGAGGAGCAGAGGAAGTTCTTTCCAGAAGCCGTACGCTACAGACACGAGGTAAGCCAACGTTTCAAAAACAAACATACGCTGCCAATAAAATCGAGGACTTAAGGGTTAACGATGTTCAATTTGAAGATTGAAATTTAAATGATAAAACTATGTTTTCAGAAGCAGCAAAGCCTTTTAGAGAATCTCCGAGTTCTTCTGCGGGAGGTTGCGGAAAGATGAAGAATGTGACACATGCCGAGCAACAAGAGAGGCGGGTGAGGGACGCTAAACGTAAAAGATTAGCTCGTAAACGGGATCGACAAAACGGCACTGTGAAGATCGTGGGTCGCAAGAAACTTGTTAGTCAAATGACAAGTGAAGAGCACGAAGCAATAAAGACAAAGTGGAGAGTAGATGCGCGTGACCGGAGAGCTCGTCAGAGAGACACCATGACCCCAGAAGATCGAGAGAAATATTTGAGACAACAGCGGGAACGTAGGAGAATTAAACGGGGGATGATGACGCAAGAACAAAAGCTGGAGGAAAAGCTAAGAAATTCTGAACAAAGGCGTCAAAAAAGGATGAAAATAACTAAAGATGAAAACCAGAGTCAACGTACTAATTATCAGTGTAAGAATTGTGGAGGACAAGACGCAAGCGATACTCATGGATTTAATGAAAATGCAGGTTTAGTTTAAATATGCGCTTATGATTGTTATATGAAGGAAATTTTCGTTTATACTATTTTGTAGTTTAAATATTAATTCGGGTAATTGGGTGAGAATATAGGTCATTTTTAGATGTAATTGTAAATTTAGATATTGAAGTCGTAAGGATATAGGAATACAGCAACTTATAAATATATTTTTCATAGTGTAAGTAATCTTGAAAGGATTGTTATCTAAAAATTAATTATAAAAGGTTAAATGATTAAATAATTAGTTATAAAGAGAAAATAATATTGTAAGTGAATGAAGTATATTATTTTGGTTTTTAAGCGAAACAAGCTTCTAACTGTACAAAAAATACATGTTATAGCATCAAACTTTTTATGAACGTGATAATAACATTTCATTTATGTGTTTTGCTGGTGGATCTACGAAAATTCGAGATCCGCAGTATTGGGAAAACGAGCGGAAGAAGAAATTGGAGTTGAAAAACGCTGCAAATGTTATTCATGATGTTCCGAACGCAGGTGACAACCTTTCCCTTCCTTTAGGGTCCACTGTAGGCGCTATTGCAGCGGTTGCAAGTGCAGTTGATTTGCTAGCTGAGGGTGACGTGAATCTTGTTACAGGAGAAGAATTCCGATGTGAAATAATTGAAGATGCTTCCTCTTTCTCCCAATTTCAAATTTTTCTCAGCGATGAAGCTGGAGCAGATGCGACTCTCGAAATTAAACCCGAGGTCGTCATGATACCGTCAGCTAAAGTTTGTGAAATAAAAGCACGTATTGCATCGCTGAAAGAACGCAAGGTAGTTCTCTTTGAACGACTCGAGGAGACTCCCGACCAAAACAGTAGAGAAATGACTCCAGAAGGCACTCCAGGTTCTGATCTCCAAGAAGACGCAGCCCCAAATGAGGCAGTCACTTTTAGCCGCCGTCGTACAGCTACAGTTGGTGGAGTCATCCGTGAGGAGAGGGGAAGGACTAACAAGAACCGCGTTCGAGAAGAACCTTCTGTCCAGGATTCGACAATCAAAGAACCTGCAACTCCTGTAGAGTCTTCTTTAGGCCCTCGTATGTTTAGTGAGTTATACTGTAATACATGTAACTGAGGTTTTGACCACATCTCGGGTAAGCACTTGCACATGAGAGCAGTTCATGGAAAACCAAAATTCATTTGTGAGTACTCCGACATGTGGTACAGAAATCGAGCAACAATGTTGGCGCATGCTGCCTTACATTCCAAAAAACAAGGTTACTATAAGAGTATCCAAAATTATTTTGTTATTGTTGATAAAATGTTTCAACTTCGAGGTTTTCTCGATATTCTAGACTATAATAATAATAATAATAAATAATGCTTGTAATTAATAATAATGGAAATGATAAAGAGGAAGTAGCCTGCTCAGCTAGGTTTATTTTTTTTATAAAATGTAATGATTGATGATGCGAAATAAAGTCAATTAGTTTAAAAAATCAACTATTAATTTTATAAAGTTAAATAATTTATTTTATGTACTAGTTGATAAAACCGTATGATATTTTTATGCTTT